>JAVSBS010024737.1:21021-50304 GCA_033124195.1 Coracias cyanogaster | reverse complement strand
AGAGAGGTGATTCTGTTCCTCTACTCTGCCCTAGTGAGACCTCACCTGGAGTACTGCGTCCAGCTCTGGAGCCCCCAAAACAAGGACGTGGACCTGTTGGAGCAGGTCTAGAGGAGAGCCACAAATATGATCAGAGGGCTGGAGCACCTCTGCTGTGAAGACAGGCTGAGAGAGTTGGGGCTGTTCAGCCTGGACAAGAGGTAATAGTTTTAAGCTGGGTAGATTTAGGTTGGACATTAGGAAGAAGTTCTTTAATACGAGGGTGGTGGATCACTGGAACAGGTTGCCCAGAGAGGCGGCGGAGGCCCCATGTCTGGAGGCATGCAAGGTCAGGCTTGATAAGGCTCTGAGCAACCTGACCTAGTTAGAGACGGCCCTGCTTATTGTAGGGGGGTTGGACTAGATGGCCTTCAGAGGTCTCTTCCAACCCAACACGTTCTATGAACCGCCGCGGGCCGGTTCCAACCGGCTCCAGCCGGTGGGAACGGCCCTCGCGTGCCAAAGCGCCAGCCTATCCGGGTAGGCCGCGCGCCGCTGGGCGGGCGCGGCGCTCCCTGAGGGGCTGCCTGCCGCGGGCTCCGGCCCGGCCCGGCAGCAGCGCGGAGCGCAGGCGGAAGCCGTGCCAAAGCCATGCCAGCCCCGTTGCCTCGTCGAAGGGGCGGAGAGGGGCTGAGCCTGACGTGCAGCGGCATTTGGAGAGCCGAGGCGGGGAGGGGGTGGGCCGAAGGAGAGGCGCGGCAGGGTTTGAGGGCGCCTCCGGAGCCTGTGCGCGGTTGTCGGTGGTGTTTTCCCGCTAAACGCCCTCATCGATGATTAAAAGTTCATGGAGACACCAGAAGGAGCCTTCATTCTAGGAACCTGTGGTGGCGCCGGGCTGGCGGAGAGGCCGGACGCGGAGCCTGAGGCGACCCGAGAGGGCTCCCGGGTGGGAAGGCGATGGAGAGCGATGAGGGCGGGGCCTGAGCCGCGACCCGGCCTAGGCCGGGCCCGCCTCCCAGCGCGGTGCGGCCCGGGAGTGCCGGGGCTGTGACACCGCGGTGCCGAGGGCTGCCCAGGGGGGCTTGTCAGAGGCGGGTTGAGCAGGTGGGTCCTTTAGTCTGGCAGAGGAAACGCGGGATACCTGAAGCCAGCAGCCTGAGCTGCTGCCGTGCCTGCGGCCGTTCTGGAGCACGGGAGACAGGGATGCAGCTGATGGCTTGAGAAGGCAGAGCTCGAGGAGGGGCCGCTGCCGTTTGTGGCCTGTATAGCTTGGAAGGACTGTCCTGCACAAGATAGGGAGGTGTTTGAGAGCAGGTGTGGAAGGGTTTTGTTAAGCAATTCCCTGATATTGCTGGTCCCACGAAGGAGATACTCCAAAGGGAATATCCAAAATGTGAAATTTGTAATGGATGAGTATTCAGTCTGCTCTAAAGTTCTCAGTGTTGTGCAGGTATAGGGCCTGAAGTTTGCAGTAAGAGTTCAGGTGATGATGATATTCAGCTTGATAATTAGTATAGAGGCAAATGGAATTGGAGTTGTAAAGGATATATGTTGAACTTGATACAGTCTTGGTTTGCCTAGTGTCTTGGTGTGAGTTTTGTAGGGGCAGAAGATGAGTTTTGTAACAGACACATGTTCAGTTTGTGAACAGTTGTAAGACATTGTGAAAATTGAGGAGGTTTATGCTGAGTGTCAGTCAAGCATCTTTAGGAAATTGACATTCTACCCGTCCATGTAACCTGTGATTTGCTTCAGGGCTACCAGACCATTCAACTAATGAATCTGAATATAATAATCTGAGCTGATTCCTACTTAGCTACCTCAATTGGAAGCTCTGTTGCTTTGAGATGCGTGTTACTTTTTGCAAGCTTGTTTAAAGTGGGTAGAAAACTCCCACTAAGGATTAAAAATACAACACCTGGGAGATGAATAAACACACATTCATTTGGAATAAACTTTAAACCTCAGCACCATAGCCTGGAGCAAGGCTAAGGAGGTCTAAAGACACTAATTATTGTAGTCATGCAATTAAATAATGGAGACCTGACAGTATGACTGATAAACAGCTCCAGAATGAATGAGCAGGATGCCTGTCTTCCACCAGAGGACTGTCTGTACAAGATACTACAGAAGACACTGGCATTATGTGCAGTCCAAAATACTATTTAAAGATTTGTGGCATGAGCTAAACACATGGTGTTGCTAATGACTGGAGCTTGTGTGCCCATTGTGCATGGATGAAGTAATTAATCACTTTAAAATTGCACAATGGGAGGTTATAATTAATAAAAGAATACATGATATAGTGTATGAGGGAGGGGAAACATAACTTGGATCCTTTGAATTCAGGCTGCCAGACTGTAGGAGTGCTTTTTGATCACTTACAGGGTTGTTTTTTTTTTTTTTATCACCGTACAATATTGTGCTTGCTGCCTGTATGATTAGTTGAGTTTTGAGTTGCCTCAGGATTTGCTGTGATCCAGGATGAAAGAAACAGCTTTCTGGAAGAGATAGGATTATACAAAGAGTTTGGAGCAGTGTTTGCTGTATCCCAAAGTCAGGGTCCTGGAGTAATCTGCAGATCCAACAGTTACCAGATGTCACTGGGGCTCAGAGTGGCTAGTGGCAGATGCAGAAGAGGCAACGTACATGAACAATGACAACTATCATCACTTTGCATCCAGGACATTGACATAACTTCCTGAAGAAAGCCTCCGTGTACTTACTGACATCCCTGGAGGCGTTAGACAAGCTTTAGTAGAGAAAGTAAAAGAGAACAGCGATCCAGTGGTATGAAACCTGGTGTAAGTGAATTTCAGCTCTGCATCTGACCTCAGCTTCCCTTCAGAGCATTGAAGGGAATATCATCAGGATACAAACCTGTGTATTATACAGTTCTTCAGCAGCCAGATGCTCCAAAAGAACGTTTCAGAGGCTTTCTGGTTTTTTATGCAGATGCTACATAATCTTCCTTCAAGCCTTTCCCTAAACAGTAATGGTGGGAAGTGGTTGAGGCCCAAGAGACCTGAGAATTAGCTACTGTAGCTGTGCGATACTCCCTTTTACCCAAACATGTTTTCACATAACTTTGGTGAGCCTGTGCTCTGGTCATTGGACCGTGATGCTTCCTCCCACGTTCTGGAGAGCCATGGACCCTGAGATGCGTCTGGCCACGTTTTTAAGAGAGATCTGTGCTGCAAAAATGTATAGCATTGTGTTTCCTTTAGGGGAAAGATGACCTCTTGCTGAAGGGCAGAGTAAACATCCCTCTTCCTGCTGGCAACTACTACTGTGCCTTCTCCTACAGCAACTGAGAGAGTATTTGGTGAATCGAAGCTTCAAAGAGTCAATTTAATCTGTGCCCAGTTGTCTGGCACGATGTGTGGGTGTATGGTGGGAAGCGGAGTGAAGGAGTGTAGGCTTTCAGAGTAGGGCCTCAGTTTGGTTTTGAAACAAAAATGGTAAAAATAATACAGGAAAGGACTGGGATTTTCCCAGGTAAGTAGGGGATTGGTATTGGAGTCTCCATCAGCAGTAATGGACTGATGATTTCAGGAGGCTTTGGATCAACTTCTGTTTTTCTGTCCTAAAGAGCCTTTTCAGTCATAATTTACAGTCATATTCCAGTGCAAAGTGACAGTTTGAGCTCTTGATTTTGGCACACATTTGTAAATGGTTATCTGAATGACCTGCTTTCAGCCTGATGAAAATCTTTCATAGAGCATTCTAGAGCTCTCAATACTTTCCTAAATGCCTTAAAGGGTAAATATTTCTTTGGGGAGTATTAGCACCATTAGCAACAGCTTCTGCTTTTCCACTTTCCAGGCGTTTAATAACCTTCTAATGCGTAGACTTTCAAAAATGTCAAAACGTGAGCAAAGGGAAAAGGACATTATATCTATTCAATTACAGACCAGGGATATCACAGGAGACGTGTTTGTCCCTTGGACTGGACAAGAAGGTTGATGGGATTAGTAAACTAAATGCCGTTCACGTGAATCGTTTGTCTGCTGTATGCTTTCACGGAACACTGAAGAGAATTTATACTAATAAGGCAGTAATGTGCATGGTATCCGTATTTGTTGGTGGCTTTGTTTCATTATGTTGTTTCTTACAAACTAACCAAATCCATTAAAGCACAACTCAGCAAGCCTTGCCATTTTTTCAAATAACTTCTTTTTTTATGTATGTCAGTTCAAACCAATAGTGCAGGGATTGCGTCTCGCTGTCACTGCGTGCTGTATCTAGCAAAACAGGGTCCTTCTACTCGTAGAGATCTCAAGCTCAGTAAAAAAATAGCAACCACAAGTGTAGCACAATCCAAATCCACTCCCTCTGCTGGTGGATCTATGGCTCCTGCTGTGTGTTCACTAGCAAAATCAATTGCCAGCAAAAAAATCCCTTTATAAATCTATCTTACCAAGTAAGAATACGGGCTGTAGAATTTTAAAGCATTTAGAAGCAAATATCCTACCACCTGAATAATAAAAAATTCTCATTTAGAAAAAAAAAAATCCAGTATAAAAAATCGAATGGCCTCTCATGCAAGAGCTAAGGCATTTCCAGAGCATACTCCACTCTAGAAAACTGGAGCAGAAATGGTCAACGTGAAATTATAACAAGCTCTTGACCTTCCCTGGCCCTTTATGAATTTTCATGAAATGATGTAATTCATTATTTCCACTGATGTGTGCAGAGCAGTGGGCCAGCTTACTTTGTATTCATTTATTCAGTCCTGAGTAATCTGTGTTTAATAGAGTGCTAGAGTGTGTCAGAATGAACAATTAAACCTGATTGTTACAGAAGACAACTTGCCATTATTGCCAGCATTAGTTGTATGTGCTTTATTTTTTTAATAAAGAAGGTGTGTTGCAAGTTCAGTATATTATCCCCATATTAAAATTGTACACTTTTATTTAGAATGGAAATAACTCTCACACGCTTGGGACCATAGTACTTTGCGTCGAGCTCTCACATGATTGATGATGCAGGCTGTAATTCTTTGTCAAGTCTGTTCTGCAAGGATAAGCAGACAGGGAAGACTGAACCAGGTGCTAGGAGAGGAATGGGATGGAGAGATCAGCTTTCCCATCAGCAAGGTGCAAAGTTTTGGAAGAATATATTCTACGGTGCAGAAACTGAGTGTTTTTTCTGACTTCTCGAAGGGACAAAAAGGGCAGCCTGCTTCAGGGGTGATATATTTGACAATCCTTCTGCCTGGTGAGCAGAGAGAAAAACACCCAGGAGCATTTTAAATGGGTGGGGCAGAACGTATACAGGGAATCCCAGGGGTTGAAGAAGCCATGGAAGAAACGGTCTAGTAAGAATACAAAAGAGTAGGATAGTGTATATGATTTTTGGTAAGTTCTTCTAGAAATCCTTACTGTTCCAGTGTGACCCACAAGGTCTTAGAAGACTGAAGGCTCCTTGAATAGCTCTATAGTTCAGCCAGTGGGAGCCTGTGCCCTTGGGCTAGAAATACCGGAGTTGTATGCTCACTGAAATCTTAACATTTCAGCAGTGTAATTACAGCCTTGGATTGCAGTGTTGGAATATACACATGAACATTCTACAACTCTTGTGACAATTTGGCTTTTCTCATGATCCAGAGACTTCCATGAATTCCATGAGCAGGCAGGGTCAGCGATTGAATTCAGAACGAGAAGTGAGCTTGGTAAAGGGCCTGCGTGCTCCAGATTTCAAAAGTGCAAGCTGGATGTGCGTGCAGGTGTCTTTGGGTGTATGTTTGTGTTAATGTCTGGTGTGATTCATCCTCCATGCCTTCTTCACTTTGATAGTTACAGCAAATCTCTGTGTGCCAGTCTGCACCACCCTCGCAACAGCTATGTTAGGAGGCTTGGCTGGTTTGGGTGAGGTTTGCTGGTTTATAGCTGCTGTCAATCCTGAGCCAACAGAATGTCATTGTAGCAAATGTGTGCACTATCCTCATCTCCCCTCAACGTGCAAAACTTTGATGCTCAACATGTGCCAAGGCAATGAAGAAGATCCTTCGAGACCTTCCATTGTGTTGCACCATTGGACAGAGGAATAGCGGTAAAAGAGGAACTGGAAGTGCTTGGGGCCAGTCTCCCACAAAGGCACTCGCTGCTTCCTTTGTCCTTTCTAGGAAATGGGGCACTGGCTTTTGGAAAACCTGGAGTGTCTCATCTTTCATTTTTCTTAGTATAAGGTGCTGATGTGGGGCACGCTAGGTAGTGCCCTGTCACATGAATGTGTGGAGGCAGACCAGGTCACCTGAAGTTCAGCCATTAGATGATCCCTCAAGTAATCACCAACCACACGCTGTCATTTCCGTGCCCAGCAGAGTATCAAGAGCTAACAATGTCGCATTGCAGAGCAGGTTGGGGAGGTGGGGTAGGTAGAGAACAGTGAGAACAAAACATTTGAATGTTGAAGGCACCAAATGCAGAGCTGTTTGCCAACAGTTCCCTGCCCTGGGATGTTGAGAAGGAAAGAGAAGATATTTTGTGCCAAGAAGCAGGTGGCTGGAGAAAGTTCTAAGAGAGCCCTGTGATGCTGTCATCAGCTGTGCCTGTATTTGCTCCTCAGTGCGGTGAAGCCTTATGAAGTAGCAGCAGGAGTGGTGTCTGGTGTTTATGTGCTTATGCATGTAGGCAGCTATGAATTTTTAAGACTGCAGAATGAAATTCATTTTGCAGTAATGAAGATTTTATCTGAGGTAACAAGGCACGCAGTGTTTCAGTGCAGAGGGATGACACAGATAAAGCAAATCTGTAAGTACAAAACGGACAGGAGTAGGTCAAACCTGTTCTGTTAACGCTGTGAGAGACAAGTTATGAGAAAGGAAGTGAAAAAGTGCAAAGTGCTTATCAGCCCAGTGCATAACATCTCATGCATAGAAAACCATAGCTCTCACTCTTTTCCATTGGCTTCAAGAAAAAAAGAACAGCACTGGAGAAGAAGGTTACAAGGTACATTTTATGTGGTTGTGCAAACTGGGTCAAATATTGCAGAGAATTAGAATCAATGCGCTAGATGAGCACATTCCACAATCATTCCAGCTGCTGTTTTTGGTTATTTATTTCACCATTGGTTCTCGCGATGTCTTTCACCTATGAGAATCCTTCAGGACCCAGTATCTTCTCACAGTGGAAAATACAGCTTGTCGAATGGTGTTGATCTGCCAGTTAGTACAGATTATGTTTTACAACTGTCCGCAGTCAAACCGCAAATGTTTCTTTCCTAAGCTAAAGATGGTTCCTCCCTCCATCCCAAAATGCACATTTGAATCCCTACCAGCCCATCGACCATGGTGATGGCAGGAGTTGTAAGCAGATTGCTTTCAAGGTAAACAGTGACTCATTGTCTCTTAAATTGTCCAGCAAGGGCAAATTTACAACCAGCAGACTACATACTGTAAGCTGAAAACACAGGAGCGGTTAAGGATTTTATAAGATGCTCATGTGTCTAGCAGATTAGTAACAGTTGTTTAGAGCAGGTGTTTTGTTAATTGTGATATATCCAGAACTGCACGCTGTGTCTGAAATGACCCTTAAATGGACACCTTACTGGCTTAAATGGCCAGTGAGATGAGAAGACATAGTGCACTGAGCTGTGAAAT
Organism: Coracias cyanogaster; assembly: GCA_033124195.1. NCBI lineage: Eukaryota > Metazoa > Chordata > Aves > Coraciiformes > Coraciidae > Coracias > Coracias cyanogaster. The sequence goes on along the minus strand of JAVSBS010024737.1, from coordinate 42,722 downwards.
AAAGCAAGGAGGGAGGGTGACAGTGGCCCAAGACCTGTTCACCTATAATCGTTGCCAGTGTTGTCAGGGCAGCCTTTTTTCTTATGTCCCAAATCGCTGATTTTGTTTTCAATGTTTCTTTATGGTTTATTATTTACTATTTTGCAAAGTGAGCTACGTTTCTTTTAAGGAAGCTTGTGAAATAATTTGGAACCAAACCATGTGAGCCTGGAAGGTAAAAGTTACATGAGTTGGAGATGAGAAGCTCTTTGTTCATTTCCTCCTTCCTGTTTTTTCAAAAGGTAAATAACGCTACATTTGAAGCAAGTATTTCCCCCACACACCCATCACATGTAGAAGCACTTAGACTCTGGGTAAAAGGCATTTTAGACTGCCATAATACATAGATTATCACATACAGTGATTTGCCCCACTGGCTGCCTCAGGGTGGCCAAAAGCTCAGGTCTGGGGAGGGCAGGGGACATCAGCTGGGCCCCAGCCCCGCAGGCAGCAGTAGGTGAGCAGCCCGGGGCAGCCCTGCCCTGAGAGAGGCTTTGGGAAAGGCAGGCTGCAAGAGTGGGGAGCAAGGCTCGTAGCAACGCAAAGATGCTACCAAAAATCACAGGATGTAGCAGTTTAACTCGTGAATTGAAACCGATTTCAACAGACTTGCCTGAGAAAACTTGAGTTCACAAAGGAAGAAAGCCCTTTGTTTTTTGTCTTCTTCCACCTCAAATACTTAGATATGTTTCTTTCTGAATTGTGTCTTCAGACAAATTTTCCTTTTAAAAATAAAGTGGAGAAAAAAAAAAGTGAAATGCCTGGAATTGAATATTTATTAAGTCTCCAACTTTTTTTCCCATTTGTTTACTTTGTTGGCTGACAAACAAAGAAATCCATTTTTCACGCAGCTCTAGTACAATATTAATCATCATGAGTACAAACAGCAGAGCCTAAGCCCATGTGTATTCATACTGTGTTATGCAGTTTCATGCTTCTGCATACTGAGTAGCACCTACTCCAGAAGTAAAGAAAATTAGGCTGTGTGTGATTGAATGTATGAATAAGGCTGGCAGTTTCAGGTCAGTTAGCTACACTTGGGATCTCGGATATTAATATTGTTATTTTGGCCTAAAGAGATAATAACATCAGTTCTCTTTTGAATACATGAACCTTACTCCTTTATTTTCCTCTTTTCTTCTCACAGGTTTTCGAACATGACTTCCTGTGGCTGAGAGCTCCCTGCAAGGTAAAGGAAGAGGTAGAGATTGTAACATGTGGAAAATGCTACCAGCTTTGATGTACAGGCACAGAAAGGTTTTACAGTACAGAGGGTTCCTGCAAGTGTGCAAAGCAAGGAGAAAGGTATATTGCCCCTTCCCTGCCAGGCTGCCTTCTGAGTATCGGGAAGGTTTTTCACCACAGTGCTGAACAAGAGCATCTTCATGGAGGGAAAATCCCAGTAGGGTTTAGCTTTTGAACTGCAAGATCTGCTTTTCTACAAATACAAGCCACTGTAAGTGCTAAATTATAAGATAAAAAAGTGAGGGCATTCCAGTTTCATTCTGTAATGTGTTCAGATGTTCAAATGTAGTAACTTTAATTACTAGCTATTGGTAGTTTTGTTGTGGTTTAAACCTGACTGGCAGCCACACACCACACAGCCGCTCACTCACCCTCCCTTTGCCCCAGGTAGTCGGGGAGAGAATTGGAGGTGTAGAGGTAAGGAGACTTGTAGGTTGAGATAAAAGGAATTTAATAATTGAAATAAAATTAAAGTAATAGTGATAATAATAATAATAGCAGAATATAGAAATGAGTGATGCACAATGCAGTTGCTTACCACCCACCAGTGGAGGTCCAGCCCATTCCTGGCTAGTGATGCTGGAGCGGGGAATCCTGAAACCGCAGTCCTGGAAGAGAGAGTGCCTAGAAGAGAGAGCCAGCTTCCCAGATAACCCTTGTCTATATACTGAGCATGGCATTCTATGATATGGAATGTTCCACTGGCCACTATGGGTCTGTTGCTCTGGTCTATGCTCCCTCCCAGCTTCTGATGCACATCCACACAAGTAAAACATATGAAGCTGAAAAATCCTTCTTTCCTTAGCAACAAATAAAAACAACAGTATATTATCAGCAATCTTTTCATACCAAATCCCATACAGAATCCAAAATACAGCACGATTCCAACTACTCAGAAGTGAGCTACTAAGAGAAAAATGAGCTCTATCCCAGCTGAAACCAGGACAATTTTGTGGCTTTTTCCCAGAAATCCCAAGAAGGTGGGTAAGGGTAAATGAGGAATAATCTGTTGCTGCAGAAATGCACCAACTTACCACCCCATTTCTGCAAACTATCTCAAAATATGGGATAACTTCCATTACTGAAGGCATACACTAACATCCGGACCACAAGGACCAAAATTTTAGGCCCTGAATTGCTTTTTACCTGTATGAAATTTCCTTCTATGTTATTTTCACAGAAATACAAGAAGAATTCAAGGTGTTCATGCAGGTATTTGCTCAGGTCCTCTGGTGTTCGTATCATTAAAATTCAGAACAGTAATAGGAGTAGAAAGGCTTCTTAAGACATGTTATATCCAGTGCTTTGGTAAGATAAGTGCTTGTGATCATGGGCAATGATAGATAAATTGATAAATAATTGAATATCTGTCAGAAAAATGGGTGAGAGTCAAACATCCATCAAAACTGTAAGAGTGATCTGGCCACATAGAGAGTTGCCACCTGTTCGCTAGTAACTGCCAGTGTTTGCACTTCTTATGAGTAGCTAATCCCGAGAAAATTGGTCCACATGAAAGAAGCTTAAGCTAAGTCCTGCCTAGATCATATGTCTGAATAAAACATGCTTGCAAAGCATCAAAGAAATTCAGCCTCTTTCTGGGTGGATACATACTTTTTGTTGGCTTTAAATGGGCTTAGGTAAGTTGCAAATTTATGACAAACTTGCTCAAGCAAAACTCTTCAACCTTTCAGACAGGAGTATTCACAGTGTTGTGATAAGCTCCAGCTGAAATCAAGCAGATCAAAAGTTAAAGAAGAGGCAAAGAATATGTATCATGGTTAAGAGTCCGCCTTTAAATCTGGAGAGGAACAAAAAGAGGAATTGATTCTACTGTAAAGGACATAGAACAGTCATTTTAGAAGGCAAAACAAAGCAATACTTTTGTACACTGGAATAACAAACTTTTCTCAAAATTGAGTCTCTCTTAGACCTGAGCGGCAACAATAATGCCTGTATTGTAAAAGGGCAGAGTAAGGGTGTTAATTAGTTACTGTGATGTCTCAGAGCTGCGTTAGTGTGGCTGTTTATAATTAGGGCTATGTCCCACATAGCTAGTACATGGAGACTGATGCTAAGAATAGATTAATACTAAGAGCAGTGGCTGTTTCAGAAAGGTTTCTGCTACCTAATTGTGAAACATTTCTGTTTATGTTATTTCTTTCTCTTCGAATAATCCAGAGGATTTGAGGCTCTGCCTTGGGCAGTGGGATATGCAAAAGATCCACCAGCTGATAAGCAGTCTCAAGAGGCATTGTGCCTAAGGCTGTGGTTCAATGATACGGTAAATTTAGTTTTTGATCTAAGATAACTTCAAAAACGTCGCAGCTACGTGAACTGGTATCAGCCACACTGCTAGTTCAAGTTTGTTTAAAAATACTCAGATGGGTGAATTTGTGCATCAGACTTCACACCGCATCAGATTCTGCCTGCCTGCAGCACTCCAACTTTAATTGCTAGAGCAGAAGCATAATCTCCAAGGCAGGTATTCTGGCTAAGGATCCACTTTCACATTACAGCAAGCTCATAGTACCAAGAGGCTGCTACTAAAAGAATCGTTCTGCTCCTCCATCTCCTGTCAGCAGCTCACTCCCACTGCCAGGTATGACATCAGTGTAGGACCACTGTTTCCAGCACAAAGAAGGTGGGAGGGGAGAACATACAGGACTGGGGGGCAGAGCTGTAAGGCAACAGCCTGCAGGAACCTCAGTGAAACTGTAGTGTGGAACCACACCCTAAACTCAGCAGAAGGGAAATGGTACATGCATGCTTGAATCCAATTTAAGGTGCTGTGCTGGTGGAGCCAGGATGTTCAGTATTGACAAGTGTAGAACCACAGCAAAAGCACCTCAGTGAGTCAGAATTCTTCCAATCCACCCTCCTTGCTGCTGGCAGGGAGTCTTTGTCGACGCCTTGTCTAGCATGTAATTACTACCACGACTCTGCACTTTCTTCTTTTCACTGATGACAGTGACTACTGCCATCCTTACAAACTTCTGCTGAAGAAAGAAAGTGAGCACCGCTGTGTAAGTCAGAATCTGCTTTAAGCACCCACCTAAGCTGCTTCAGAAAAAACTCCATTAAAAACATCAACTTTTTGGCTCCACAGTATATATGTTAAAACACAGTGTAAACTATGTTTTTGTTTGTTTGACAGTTACAATAAGTGTTCAGAACCAAATTGCTCAAGCCTCTGGTGTGGGATAATGGCCTAGCTTGCCCGTGACACAGGAATACCAGCTCCTCTTGGAGGAATTTATTAATTTCTGAAGTGAAGCCATTTATTCACAAACATCATCCCAGTCTCTTGAGTGCAGCTGTCAAGAGAAAAAAAAATAAATAGAGCAGACTTACTTTAGGTTTCTACACCCCCACCCCCCTTTTTTTCCCCACCTTTCTTGACATTTGTAAAATGTTATAACACTTTGTGCCAGGAAAAGTATAAAACACATTTACAGTATAGTTGTTTTGTTGATTACAAAAATATTGTTGCAGTAGCAATAAAGCAATAGGCAAGTAAATCTCTTCTGTATACCTGCCATTCATTAAATGCAGTGGAGTGACAGCTACCACTCTGCAAAATACAGTATTTTCAAGGGAAGATGCAACATAAACTGTTTCTTCCGGCAAGTCAGTTGCCACACTGAATCTTAAGTGGAGATTGATGAGAATTGTTGGTAATGTCATATTTGTCAGATGCTGGGTCACTCAGTCTTTTATTTTTCAACAAGGACACTTGTTAGTATCAGCTGGAGTCCCTGCACCAGTGCTCATTTTGGCCAGTATGCAAGCTCTGTGCTCCTTTAACATCCTGCCTAAGGTTAGCCAGCTGCCAAGTGATCGTAGCGTCTGTGACTGTTTATATGACATCAGCAGTTTGCCTGTATCCTTCACACTGGATGTTATTCACTGCTGCTCAGTAGCAGCAAAAGTCATTTTTGCAAGGAAGATTTCCAAGCAGCAGATTCCAGTGAACCATTGACTTGGTGTTTCATATTCGTAGTGAGTGCTTGGTTGCTTCAGACACACTGTATATGACTCATTAGAAGAGGGACCATTCTAAATTACAAAGAAGATAAATTATATTAGATGAACTGTGATAGAGCAAAAAGGGAATCAGGAATGTTTCTACTTCTGTGCAGATATACACACAAATAATTAGACATTAGCATTAATATATGGCTTATATGGGGAATTGCCTATTTGACTCCTATCAAGGACTAAGGAGTTTTTAATTGTAGAGCCAAGAATTTATCTCCCTATGATTTTGAATGAATGGGCAGAATTTGACTTCCAGACACTGGAGTTTAGTTAATCTCATTCTTCTGCAGGAAGTAGAGGTTTGCTAGACTTTGGTCAGAAAACCCTGTCTGTAAGGTTATGATTGCACAAGGGGCATGTAGCTTTGGCTTTACTTGGCCACCTGGTCAGAAGCCAGCTCCAAAGGCTAAGATAGAAGGCTGTGCAAGGCATATGAGTTTTTTGAGCACAGAGTAGAGGTACTACTGGCTACACTGTCCATGGGTTCATATAGCATCCTTTACAGCCCAGGAGGTATATGCTTGCAACTGTCTTTGCAAAAGGCGATGTCAAATGACCATTACAGCCAGTGAGTACTAGATCCCACTGATGTACATGGGAATTCTGCAGCATTTTCTTCATCATGCAATATTACTGCATGGGCAACATCTCTAGGAGGAGTCTGAGCTTCTGTCAAGTGTCAGTGTAGGCAGAAGGTGTGTAAAAACCTCTAAAAATCAGCGAGGATCTTTGTGAAACTACAGAAAGAAGCAGGAACTTCAGTTAATGTTGCAATCATCTAGGCCTTCAGTTTCTCTTATTTTCTTGGTTCCACAGAGACTTGTAGTAATTGTTTCTGGTTTTTTGTATTAACACATCAGTTTTATTTTTAATTTGGTCTCAGAGTGACTCTACAAGTAAAGCAAATACTAGCAATAAGAATTAATTAAAATAACAATAATGCATCACTTAAGAAGAGGAACAGTGTATACTAACGTTTCAAATAAATGTTCAAAAGTAGGTACAACTTTAAAGTAATTACATTTTAAAACGCTACAAGAAAATCCTTTATCCCCTCCCCCAAATGAACATTCTGCAAAGTTATCTCCTTAGTGATTCACTAATTTCAAAGTCACTAAATGCATGGCTATTTAAGGGAACACGCTTTCAATCTGTGTCTGAGGAAGAGTGCACTGGGACAGTATCATTCAGATAAATAGGACGAGCCAAATCCTGAGATTAGTAAAGTGGCATTGTTAATTGTCAAGATGATGCTGAATAGACAGAGGCACTTAATTGTTGTGTTTGTGCTCCATTGAATCATTGTCTCTTTGTGTTGTTTTTAATTTGCTTTCTACTGTAACTCATGAAACTTACATTACTGCCATTAAGGTGAATTTTTTGAAGCTGCATCTGCTCATTGGCTTGCCGATTCCCTCTCTTGAAATTAGATTGATGTAGTGTTATATATTCATTCCAATCTAATGACTTTTCCAGAGCCCCAGAGTAAAGAAAATGGGTTTCATTAATTTCCCTAATAGCATCACTGAAAGACGTGTAATGTATGAAGTTAAAACTTCTTTTGTTTTTAATCTCTTAATGATCTCTTTTCCCTTTGTTCAGACTATCCTTAGTCTTAAAAAAAACAGAGAGGAATGAAAACGTCTCTTGGTGGATTTGTCAGGGAAGCGAGACTTCAGCCATTTTGGTGGAAATGTTTCATGGCATCTTTATGTTCTCTACTGATGTTTATTCCGCTATTCAGTCCATTTATTGCTCCATAAATTGCAACTATATGGCTTCTTTTATTTTTTTCCCATCCCAAGGAAAATGAAGACCAAGTTCCTCAGCCGCATCCTATTTGGCATCCTGAATTTGTGACTTGTCTCTGGATAAAAGTCTAGAAGTGCCATTACAGTAACAGGAATTATTTTTGTTGTGGTGGAAGCAAGACCTTCATGTGTCTCATTCCTCCTGACCTAACTTTGAGGTTGGTGAACCCAGTTATTTGACACAGAAAGTTTTTACTAAATGTTGTATTTGCTTAAAAGGAGTTCTAATTATTACAGTTATGCTCTGACCTGGACAGCATGAAAAGGGATAAATACCTTTAGAATAGGCTATCTGAACCTAGAGTGTGAACCAAGACCAGAAATGATGTGTTGTCATGGCTTAGATGCAGGATGAGGAATGAACAATCTTTGTTTTGAGGTGGCCCTCGTCTTAATTAATCAGAGTTAATTCAGTTGAAAGATGAGGTTAACAATTAATTACAGGCTTAATCAGTGTCAGGGCCAATAGTCTATGATCATTTCATGTGCCTTTGTTTTTTACAAACTTAGACTTACGTTTTGCACAATGAATGAAAACTAAGTGATAAATCACTGTCCAGTGTTGTAAATATTTCCCATGCTTATTTGCATCACTATTGGGGTTTCATTCCAAATCAGGAGGAACCTTCCATCATCTCCTGCAATGTAATTGTAAAGTTCTTGTTGGTCTCACTTTACGTATATCTCAGAGTTTAGCTATATCATGCTGCAGAGTGATATACGGTGATCTCCAGACTGCCTCAAATCAACATATTTGGAACTACTAAGTAACTTCACTTCCTTAAATACTAGGCTTGCAAATTCTAGTATGGCCTTGTACTGACACAGTTTGAATATGAATTACTATTTATTGACTCAGAAACATTAGGGTTCCACACAGAGCCAAGTCAGGATACAAGGTAAATACCAGATGTTGGGGATGTTGCCAGGACTGCAGAGACTGTTAACCTTGAGCATTGTGGTCAAAGGATCACTGTTGCCTCTGTGGTATAATCTCAAGGACAACAGACATGAAAATGCCCCTCACATCTTTTTTGACACCTGGACTGAAGACAATAAATCTAGCTTAGTCAGGAGATACACTGGGCATTTCAATGCAGACAGTTCTAGTCCCAGGACTTCATTGGCAACTCTCTGTCTGACCATCATCAGACTATGCTGAAGTTAAGAATGGTGTCCAAGTTTGTCATTAAGCACTACTGATGTGAGACAGTTGGCCACCTGGTAAGTATATCTTCTAGTCAGCAAGTAAGCATTAGAGGATGACGGTAAACCATCACTGTGCATTACATATCAGATTTTCTGAGGGGGGAGAGAAAAGTGAGTGGTTATTCACCTCTTATGAGATATTCCTGACTCTTGATTTTGACTCTGTTACTGTTTCCAAAACTATCTGAAAAGTTTCTCTCTCATCAATTGAGCATGTTTCAATGTATTTGTCCAACTTACCTAATTTCCTAGCAAAGGATTTTCTGATGATGTTCTACTAATTTGCAAGTTCCAAATTTTAGCACAACTTTTTAATGCCATTTATCCAGTCCTTTTCAGTGAACATTCACTGGTTTGGGAGTGTGTTAAGCACCAATTTACCTACTTTCCCTATTATTTACTAGGTAAAATATGTATTACAGAAGCTTCCTTGACGTGCTCTCCGGTCAACTTCTGCATGTTCCAGATTTGACAGAAGAGTCAGCTCATTAGTGCACTGTCTTTGCTTGCATAGGAAGAATATCATCCTATTTTAGCATGATGTGTCTGACATTTTCTTTCAAATGGTATAATACAGCAAGAAAAACTAATCTTGAACTTGCTCTGCTCACCAAGTATAATGGAAAACTGTAATTATACTTTCCTGAATCCATATCTATTGTGCGTTTTGTTAGAAGACTCACAAGTCTACATTACATACTGATGAATATTTCAGTTATGACCTAAAGGAAATGAAGTTTCGGAAGGGTTCTCAACAGAAAGACAAGCAGGAACTCAATTCTGGTTAGTTTCATACTTCTTATCATGGCAACTTGACGGTAACAGGTAAATCTCAATGTATGAGGTCACGCATAACTTACCTGGTTGTCATATTGTGATTTGCGATGATCCAGGCAATGTTTCTTTTCCTTTAATGCTATGAAGTTTTCCATGTATTTCTCTGTAACAGCTTTGACTGATTTCCTTACTGCCATATGACTTGTGTTCAAACACTTTATAGTTATTGGAATAAGTGTCATAATGTTCACTTTCAGAAGATCCAGAAAGTAAGAGACATCCACAGAACCAAGGATGTATTCAATGGGACATGAAGAAACTGGTCTTTGAGAAACAGTTTTGGACCAGGGACAAAATGTTCCTGCTTAGAAGTAGCACAACACGTTCAAAAAATGAGTAGATGTGGCACTTTGGGACATGGTCTAGGGGTCAGGGAGATGCTGGGATGAAGGTTGGACTAGATGATCCTAGAGGTCTTTTCCAACCTAAATGATTCTATGATTCTATATCCAACACCTGCACAAATCTCAGTCAGTTCCTTCACTGATTTGCTATGGGAAGAATTTCCTACTGGTCTACAGAAGCAGTGAGTGATGTTCCAACTTACTCTAAAACAGTGAGTCTATATTGGACATGTTATCAAGGTACAGCAAGAGAAGGAACTTGAACAAGAGTTCCTTCTTCCTCCTGCTTCATGAGAATTAACTGCCTTATTAAGGTGAGAAGTATACTGAATTTTTAGATATTGTAATTTTATGCAAATGTGGTGCCAAAATTACAACCGTGCCTAATACTTTTAATGGGAAATTCAAATAAGTACTGTCTTGTATATGTCTGGGTTTTTTATGTCTGTCCTTATTCATGTGTCTGTAAACCTTTTGCTCTATTTAACCATCAAGCAGATGCACGGATTTACTGCTTTTCATTGTTCTGTGCAATGAAGAGCATTTATAGATCATATCTTGCCATTGTCTGAGTTGTAAGGACACTTCAAAGTGGCATAATTACCAAAAGCTCTTCTACCACAGTCCAAGCCTTCTTAAAAAAAATTTTAAAGATAGCTGAAGTAAAAACACTTTTTTCTTTTAGATTTTTTTTTAAATGAAGACACACTTGAAAGTATGTAGTAGTATTTGCTTACAATTGTGTATCATCTGAGGTTGTGGTCCTTCCCAGAGCTGTAGGAATAAAATTCTAAGGTTTTATTCTTTTCTGTGCTTTAGGTTTATTTACCACATATGTAAATTAATGTACATAAATCACATTAGGTTGCACCATATTCCATTCCACAAAAAGTGTGGGCATAGCTGTACTTGTGTGCTCTTTCTGATCTTTCCAAATAAGCTGATCTCAAAAGGTGCCTGTACTTCTTTTTCTTGCCTGTCTGAGGTTGGAATCTTGTGAGGGGGACTTGGGCACCAGTGTAAGGCTGTTCTTCACTCTCTGTTTCTGACTTCTAAGTTTTTCTTTTTTTTCTTTTTTTTTTTTAGAATTAAACTGGCTGTCACAAATAGATGTCTTAAAACAAAAGCATTTGAAGAATTGGAATAAAGCATTAGAGGGTGTTATTTAAAATTGCAAGAAGCCATCAATCATATTCAGTTTCACAGGCATGTGTTCTTTATTTGAAGCTAAGTTTGGTAACTTTCCTCTCAAGTTTCAAGGTAAGAAACAAAGCAGTTCTCAGTTATTCGGTTCTGTCACCTGTTGGTAAAAACCAAGGAGTATGCAAGAGTTTTTCAGTGTAAGTATATTGGGCTACAGTTGGACCGCCTTCAAGGGAGGCCACTGTTATCAAAGGATAAGTACTTTACTTGTGGGTTTAATTTTTTGCTCCCAGCCAAGGGCAGCACATTTACAATCATTCATACCTATACTTACACTACTGCACCCATCTCTGCTGAAACAGTGCAAGGAAGAATTGCCATGGACATCAGCTCACTGCTAAGCTTTATCACTGATCACATAAGCTGATAGCGCTACAAAAATACTGATATGGGCTGCAGGTTTAATATCTCAAGAAAGGATTCCCTACAGAGATGTGTCAGCTCTATCAACCCTAATTTATATAGTAGCTGAACCATCTGTACTTGATTTGTGTAGACACAGAAGAATAAAAATCAGTTAGCAGCAGTTTACTCACATTCCATTTCTCAGCTGCATTGGCTGAATCAAGTGACTCCAGCCTTATAAGCAAGAAGAGACTTAATTTCGTTTATGAACCCAGATTCGTATGCACTGTATTTTAATCTCGGCCCTGTAGTACTTAGGCTCACAAGGAGATTACTAAAATGAATAACATTTGTTGCATTATGAAAGGAGAGAGAAAAGTTAAATGATCTGAAATACATTTTATATGAGACTTTCATTTTTCAATAAACCTTCAGAAAACAAGTCTTTCTGTTAGAGGAAGGAATATATTACTGCAGTGCAGGAGGTTTCAATAACTTCAGCCATTCGCAAAGGATTATTGAGACATTTATGACTGAGGGAAAATGTTCCCCATCAAAACAAACTGAGATATGTTTTCCAGGATGCTAGTCCAAGCGACTGCTTGAGGGGTCAGAGAACTTGCTTGGAAAGTGCTGTGCTTTAGCAGGGTCTCAGCGGTTTTCAGTGAAGTGCAGTTATGAGAAATGTTTGGAGTTGGACCTGATAAAAATAATTGTGTACATCACCTCTGCTTTCAGTGCTGCGTTTCTGTTGCTCTTCTTCATAAATCGTATCATTTCTTTGGCCTTTGACATCCTCATCCTTTACAGACCTACTTTGGTATAAAAGACAGGACTCAAAGTTCACCTCTTAGTCCTGTATGAATCAGTTTTTGAACATGATCTGGTTTCAGCGTAGAGTGGAATATATGCATTTCAGTCTTTCTGCTCTGGATTTTCTGTTGATTTTTTTCATTATCCTTTGACTGTCTAATGTAAAATAATTGTCACTCTCCAGAGCAGAGCCAAAACCCAGTGTACTCTCTCCTAGTTATAAATGTTTCTAGCATAGGCACCCTGAGCACAAGCTAGAAGCTTTTCCTTTCTTTTTTTTTCCCCAAGGCTTGTGGGTTTTTTAGCTGCACTGTACTATGAATGCAACGTAGACAGCAGCACCCCAAGAGCAGCTTTTTTCAAGGTCTTGCATTGCTGTGGGAGGGGCAGAAGTTGAGCCAGATCCCCTCTGCTGCCTCCTAACAGCCCATCTCATAGCACTTGGGCTTTCAAGGACTCCAGGAAGCTCATGGATCAAATTGCTGGGGCCAAGAAAAATTGAGCACCCAAAGGAGACCTACTCTCTCTCTGGGTCTTAGTGGCATTCCTAGTAAAAGAAACCTGAGATAAGGATAGAAATACACTCCAGACAAGGGCCTTAACTGAAAGCTTATCTGTCTTTGAATGTATTTCTTCCCTTTTGAAATGGATTTGAGGTAAAGATGTTCAGCAGACTCTGTTTACCCTCTCCCCAAATTTTGGGTATGAGTTCAGGTCCATTCACGGCTGTATCCTGCTCTTCAGATAATAAAGTTTAAATACCTTAGCATACATAGGTGCAAAATTAATTAGGATGAAGGCTGGACGTGATCCTAGAGGTCTTTTCCAACCTAAATGGTTCTATGATTCTATGATCTTCTGCTGTGCTCATGAATTGCAGTCTCTCAAAGAAGTTCGTATTTGTGCCTGAAACCTTCATTCTTAAGCGTTACCAGTGCGAGAAAAGTTGCACCAGTTTAAAATGATGTACTTCAACCAGCTTATCTGTTATTTTAATTGCTTGGCTTAGTTTACAAAAGGCCACAAGCTAAATCAGTTTGAGGGAGATTTGAACTTGTTGAAATACACTTAGTGGGAGAGTTTGCACTGCTTTAACGTGATCCATCTAGGTTTCAGTCACTTAAACTTATATGACATGTATACACACAAGGTCTTGAGCTCTGGAAAGACATGACATTAGAAGGGTGAATGACATTGCCTCTGATTATTTCAGGACTCAATCAATATACAGAATATGCTTAAAGATCTTGTTTGTTTTGACAAGAGTGCCCAGAGAACATCGTGTATTTTAACAGAGTAGAAGGAGAAAAGAGAGAAAGTCTTAAAATTTAACATTTGACAAGCGACCAGTCTGTATGTTTAGCTAACAGTTAACAAAGCTTAAATGAGCCCAACCCCACTCTGTTGATTGGGTGCAAAGCATCTCAATGGATTTTGGCAGCAAAAGGTGTGCTGCTGAGACAATATATACATTCCACTGTGAAATAGACACTGCAAATTAAAAATCTGAGCCTACTTCTATAAAAATTAATGGGAATTTTGTCACTGACTTCAAAGGGAGCAGGGTCAGAAATACAGTTTCTTGCTGTGGTGACTATACCTTCATTAGTGGCAGAAGGTGAAGGAGGGGAGCAGAGGGATGGCTTTTTATTTGCCTCTTACCAATTTTGTTTTTCCTAGTCTCCCTTTAATTTTTCAAGTTTTATTTACTTCTGAAACATACCTCAAAATTAAAAGTACATGTCATCATAGATAGTTACACTTTCTAGGTGGAGACTGAATTGGCCTGCCATCTCATTTAATTTTTTTCTTCCTCTGCTTCTTTTTAAAGAGCTATTTATATAATCAGTGACAGCTAGAAGAAAACTGTAGAACAGGACATCAAATGCCAGATCTGTTTACTTATATATCACACGTTCACTTTTTACTGAGAACTGATGAACACCTTGTCTCTGTCTTTACTCAAGTACTCTTGGAGTGTGGGACACGGACACGAAAGGAAGCATTGTACAAATAAAATATTTTTTTCTTATTAATATGACTTTACATCAGGACTAAAGAGAAAGAAAGAAAAAAAAAAAAAGAGGAAAGATTAGATCAATGTTCTGGCTGGGTCAGTAAGAGCAGTTCATAATTAATTTATCTTCTTGTTCCAGTCAGTTGTAGTGAGAATATAGGCATCTAGTTTGTAGACTTCAGGGCCACCTCAGGTCACCAGTGTGGTTTTAGCTTTCGTATCATAGCCAAGAAAATGTCTATAAGCATATGTCGTAGGCTTGCGGGATGGCACTTGACACAATTCATTCTTACTTGGTACTGTTTTAGAAAGTATGTATTTTCCTGGCCTAATCACTTGACTTTGTCTCTGCTGTTAGACTTAAAAGAATGTAACAACGAACCAAATCCAAGGATATGCCTCCTCTGGCACTTTTCTATTTAAAGCACTTGCCCAGTTCTGTTCCTGAACATTCAAAAACCCTCCTTGGCCAAAGGCGTACTTAACAGCTTGTCCTTTTCTTATCTCAATGGAGTGAGATTTAACACACAGAGGGGTCACCACAGTCCTACTATCTTACAAGACCTGGTCAACAAGTCACAGTTACAAAGAGGAAAGGTCAGCCTTATCAGGAAAATGCGATCCTGTATTTTTACTTGCTCTAGTTTTCACAGTAGAGATTCAGCTTATAAAACAAAGGATGTAGGATATTTAGACAAAAAAAAATATTTTAAATGTTACTTCATATTCCTACCAATCAGACTGATTTTCTATCTCTTTCTCTTTGTGGATTTTATAATCCTAAATGTTGGAGCTCTCTGGAGAACAGATGATATGATATCACCTTTATGCCTGGCATAATCCAACACAGAAGTTAGATCATCCATAGAAAATGTCAGTTTAGTATCTTTAATGAGGGAATGAGACATTAAATAGTGACAGAGCACCAGGTTTAGAAAAGAAAAGTTACATGCAAACAGTTACCAAAAACAGCGCTTTTCAACAAGTTCAGAAATATCCTGTAAAGTGTGACGTACTTGAGTGCTTGCTGGAATAACATCTCATGTTTCGTGATGTGCTGGAAAGCACAGCCACCTGGTTTTGAAGCTCTTTATGGAAGAAAGGATCAATGCTTTTGATGAAAATTCCCCCTTCTGGGACTGCAAACTGTGGTGTGTGATTAAAAACTATTCACCTGAGTTTCACACAGAAAGGAAAAGCTTGAAAGTAAATATAACTGCCTTTGGCACAGACCTAGGTGGCTTTCACCTAAACACAGACCTTTAATGACAACTGTTCTACTTCATCACACACATGACCTTTTTCTCAATGAAGGAATTTCTATCATTCCCTTGGGCTAATGCAGGCCCAAGGCATTTGCCTTGCGTGCTTTACTTATGAGGTCTAGCAACACACCACACAGCAGTGCTTAAACTCTAGTGATCTGTGCAGAGCACTTGTCCCAACAAAATATATTTTTGCTGAAATACACTTTCAAAGCCAGGAGGTTTTATGGAGAGGGCAGTTCTGATGGAGCTTTTGAGAGGAGGAAATCTAAAATCACCTGAACTTAAAAACTGCTCACTTTCAACTAAAAATGGAGTTTTCAACCTGATACTCCTTGGGGAATTCACTGAAGAGTGGATAGAAAGCAGCAAAAAACAATTTAGAAGCATCAAAGTTGTCATTAAATGCAACATTTTTCCTCTAGCTATTCTAGTCCTTCCTGTAGCGTTGGTATCATCTTGGCCTTGCTTTTTCTGTGCCTGTTAACATGGGCCTGGAATTTAACTCTAACCTCTTCTGACTTCTAATGTATTTGAAAGCTCATTAATAGACCAGCTACAACCCTAACAGGTTCTTCTTACTTCCCTTATTCAACTTCCAGACTGATACCTCTAGATTTGCACTCTTAATGTTTCTGAATTCGCAATCGCAAAAAGAAATTCTTAGTTACCTTTTTTGGGTCTTTTCCTAAGTGGACTGCAGAACCATGGGACTCTGCATATCACAATGTGAAAACCAAGTGCTATAGATTAGTAACTTTGGGGAAAATCTGCCTTTTTTCCCCTTAAAATTACTTTGTGAATGAGGTCTTTTCAGATTGTTTTTGAGATGAAGACCAAAGAACAAATCAAAATAACAAAGGCAACACAGAACATTTGGAATGCATGGCAGATCAAAGTTTAAAAAAAGAAATCATAAAAAGTTCTGAAAAGAACTTTTTTGATCTGCCCCAAAAGATTTCTGTTTATCTTGTTTGCAACAATTGAGAGTAGCCACTGTCATGAAGAATGACAATTCATTGATGAGAATAGAAAAGTCTAGGCCAAACAGGTGAGTGAATGCATCTACTACATCTACCCAGAGAACTGGCCTCTGCACCCCTGCTCCGCCCCAGTATGTAAATCCTCGTGAGGAAAAAAAATCTCTAACTTTGGTGGTTTTCCTTCTTTCTGTTAAAGCTCAAGTTATTTTTTTCATCACTGAATAGATTACTTCATGTCTTAAGGACTTTTCTAGTTTAGATTATGTTGTCCTATGAAAAATCAGGTTTGCATCCCTCAGTTCATAAACTGCTGGACCTGTATATAATGTCTTTGCTTCCCACTTTAAGAGACCACAGCTGAGCACCCTATAGCATGACATGGGTAATATTCTTGTCAGTCAACATACTGTCAATCAAATCCTTGTTTCATTACTTTGGCTTTGTCCTTTTGGCAGGAGAAATTAATCTTCCTTACAATCAAATTTTATGATGCCTAAGGTCATGCTTTATTTTTTTGGTCGTCATGGTCCTCCACATGCAAATCCCTTCTCAGGTGAGGCCCACACAGTAACTGGCACATATCTCTCAAACTTAGAATGGTACTTTTTGGTAAATGCAAGCTGAATGTTCTCATCAGCTTCACTGCTCACTGATGCTTAAAATGAAAGAATTGCGTAGGATGATTGCTCTCCTCTATTGCTTTCAATTTTATTCTGTTTCACATTTCACACTTGCAGGTTGTGTCCTTACTTTTCTTCCCTCAAAGGGAAAAGCCCCTCATTTCTCTCAATATTGGAAACCCTTTTTTCCACATTTGAATGGACCAATACACAGAGAGGTTGATTCGTTAGGTTTTGGAAGCACCATTTTATTTAGTGCAATCAGGTGCGTCCTGAAGGCAATATGAAATACGTTACTCATTTCTGAATTAGAGAGACTAGTAATACATAGAGATCAGTGAGTTTCTTCAGAAGTAGACAAATGTCCATCTCTTCTACGCTGGTTAGTTTAGACATTTATTTCATCTTCCTCAGAAGAGTGGTATTGCACTTTTCTCCTTACATCATACAGAATGATGAACGAGTTTCAGGTACCTGAGTCCTAGAGCATGACTGGAAGGAATATTATCTCTTAATAAACCTGTTGTGTAACACCAGCTTCTGGATCTATGCAGACTGCATGGAAGCTTTGCAAAAGATGGGCTTCCTGAAGGTGAACCTCATCAGAGCAGGGTCTTCTACCTGAACCAAAACACTTACTTTAGTTTGCATTCACAGCTACTGCTGTTGCTGCACCACCACAAGCTGTAACAACATAGCTACTCAGCACTCCACAGTGCTATTGCCTACCCAAACAGTCCAGCAGAAAAGGCACATGTTGAGGAAATCTGCTGGTTTTCTGCCCTTTTATTTCTCATCATGTAACTACAAAACTGGTGGAAACAACCACTTTCATATACTAGTACTGGCTTTGTAATTATTCCAAGTCAAGACCATCTTAGTTTTAGACCAGAGGTGCAAACATAAAAAACCACAGAACCCCGTTACTCATCCTAGAAGCCACCAGTCCTTTGGCATGTATGGGCAGTAGCAACCTGTGGATCTCATGGGCTGTTTCCGTACTTACACTGAAAGCTACTCTCTTCCATATGTCTCCTGCTACCCTACCCTTCATTCTGTCTAGATGGTTTCTTGATTGCCTGAAGACTGCCAGAAAGGCTCACTGTATGCCATAAACCACCAGGCATATTTGGGAGTAAGTTTGCTGCACACAGTGAAAAATCTTGTTCCTATGTCACTGTCTGTATTTGCATATTTGCTATCTGTCACATTTGTCAGCGTGAACCTGAAGCAGGCTTCTGAGTCTCCACACTCTAGATCATAGACAGTCTCTGCATGGTGCAACAAAGGTTTTCTTTTACTTCATAAAATGAAAACTTACTAACCAAGGGACACGCTCATCACAGTCAATAATAAATAACTGGCAATGAAAAATGGTGTCCATGTCATGCAAACAATGCAAATACAGTGATAATAGGATCATCAAAGATGTTACAAATAGGAAAACTACTCTTGCTCATCTACAACATAATGGATTTCTTCTGTGCAGTGTGTATTACTCATTATGAAACCAATTTCAACCCCTGTATCTTCAAATCCCCTTTGGGGGAAAGGGGCATGTAGAAAAATATGCTGAGTCTTCAGCCTAAAAATTCTTATACTGTGGTTCAGTCAAATGGACTGGAAAGGACTATGATTATTGTGCTAATGTCCTTGGGCTATTCACTTCTTTCTTTCCTTTGAATGTTTTCCTACCCAAAAAATTAGTAGAAAGGTCCTTACTTAACTAAGCTCTTCTGATGAACATCACTAAATGGGAACTATTTGTCACAATTAAATGAACATATTGCATCAGAGAGAGACCTCAGCCAGATAGTGTCCCACAGAATTATTCTCTCTCTTTAACAGAAATGAAGAAGTACCATAAAGTGATGTCAACTCCACAGCAGGGGTAAAAATAAAATAAAGTCTGGAGTTTTGAAATTTCCAAAAGAATATTACAATTAAAGTGCATGCATTCAGTGCAGTGCAATTTCCATCTGATCACAAAGAAATAATCAAAATGCTTTTAACTTTTAATCTTTCCCTCCTTCTTTTCTTGTGGGTTTAATCCCCAAGGGTTATAGCATTTTGAGCACTTGAATATTCTCAAATAAAACTTCCATTGCACAGTGTAAATTATTCAAGACTAGAGATCTAGGGTCCATTTTCTATTGACTGTCTGTGAGCAGATCAGCATAAGTGGTCATGATTGGCTCTTTTTTATTTTCTCATTCTAATTGCAATCCCTCATCACATGCAATTGCTTAGTAAAAAGCATATAGCACTTTGACATAGCCATGCCTGGGAAGATGGTTTAATAAAACAAGATTAAACATGTCAGAATTTAAACTGCTGGGACGACTGATACTTCAGTTGATCAAACCAAAATAATAATAAATTCATCAACATAATTACTTTGTCCACGTCAAAATTCAATATATCTTTTTAGTTCTTGTCTTCCTTCTCCATCTTATCTTTTTTAATTCAAGCAGATTTTAAAATAATATTGATTCAAAATAGAATATAAAAATACTTACTTTTGAAAACTTCAAAATTTTTTTTTATTTAAAACAAAAAATACTTAATTTTTTTTTTATTTGGACTTTTAGCCATACTTCAGCGTTCATTCACAATAACCTCAGACAACTGAAACTTCATATTTCATCAAGGAGTAGCTCTAGTCACAAGGACAAATGTCCTTCTGTGACTTTGCCAGTGCTTTTTTCAGTCTTGGCTGTAATAAAGAAGTATGTGAGATTAAAGAAAAGAAACTGAACCAGTACTGTGGCCCTCTAAAAGCTTCATTTGAAAGTGTTGCATGGCATAGTCCAAATTTTGTCTAGTGCTGTGGCAGTCTATAGCTGTGATTTCTATAGCTGTGATGTCTCTTTCAGCTGTCCCTTTTCATTTCTTGTTCTTTCTTGCAGTATCTTTCCTATATCTTATTTCTTCAATACCCAAACATTCCCTTGCTTTTCAATGAAAAAATACTAGTAATTCTCCTTCCCCCATCAGTATCTTAATGTGAAATATCAAATAAGAAACTGAAACATCTTCACCTAGATTAAATTATCAGTAGATTCAGAATATATGAGACAAGTCCCTTTATCAAGATACAGGGTGACAATAGTGGCATACTTTTAGCAGAGCAAAGCCTGTATTTCATAGCTACAAATCATCTTTTCTTCCCAGAGAATTTATTTTTTGCTCTAAAATCTTTGCAATCTTTTTCTGTGTGTTTGCACACTCCTCTAAGAAAGCATTACTGTATGAAAATATTTTGCTTCTCACAGGTTTACATCAAAAGGAACCATTGATGTCATCATCGTGTCAGACTCCCGGTGTTTATGGAGAATCTTCTACTGTGCAACAGCCTCCGTGGTTCGTACATGGAAGGCAAAGAAGGTAATTATTGGTAGTTGCTATGTCCAGAGGGCAGAAAGACATTACTAAGAGACATTTTAGCAGTACATCCCATCAGGTTGGCAGAGAGTAGTGGGCAGATTCCAAAATTAACCTTTAAAGAAGAGGTAGGAGACATCATAGTTCTTCTGTAGTATATTTAATTCCAGCACTGTCCACAAAGATTTGCTGCTTCTCCTATTGCATTCTTGTCATTGATATTACCAGAATATCCTACACGTGTTACTCCCACCTGACACTTTACACATTGTTTTCCCTGTCCGACCCTCGGGATACACATGCTTCTACTTCTCATCTCTGAAGTTCAATCAGATTTCTTTGTTGTATTCAGATGTCAGTGTAGATAAAAATCCATTCCTTGCAAAATACGTTATTTGACTGGCAGAAGAAAATCACCTTTTATTTTGTTAAAGCTCCTACTAACACCAGTACTACTGTTGAATTTTATCCACATTTCACATCCATCCTGGGAAGGAAGACAAAATGTCATTCCTTGCAAGAGTGTGCTTCTAGAAGTCTTTCTCCTGAGTGTTCTCCCCTCAAAACTTCTTCCTTCAGGCAACTGTGAGATAAGAGGCTCTATTGCAGAAAAGACTGTACTGGATTATAGGAAATTGTTAGACATAATTATCCAAACAGTGCCTTAACACTAGTATTCAAATAACAAGTCTTAAGTTATTCTTTCTAATGCATGCTATGTGTTTCTCAGTTACCCACTGAAATTGTATTTACAATGCCACTGGCATAAACATTTGCCATCAAACAAAAGATGAATGTGTAGGCCATTTTATAGACTTATTTGTGAATTGTTGAGTATATATTAAGGTCCACCAATAAGCTTTGGGTTTTACAGGCAATGAATACACGATCAGAAAATATGAGATGTGCCTCTGCCCCGAACACATTATAGCATTTTAAAAAAAGATGCAGGTAGAGAAAAATTCATTTCTTTTCATAGGGTTTGAGTGAATTCCAAACAGAACTAATAGTAAGCTTTCCATTAACTTAAATGGAGCTGGAAAAGATCAATGCATGGGCTTTGCACTTATAATAGCAATGACATTATACTTGCTTTGAACAAAATAAGGAAAAGAATTGAATCCTGAAGTCTCAGCAAGGCAAAATGAGTTGCGTATTAAATTCAGACTCAAATTAAGTTTAATACCTTGGCATTACATTGTTGCTATGTCTTGGTACACTGAAAACATGTTAATATATTTCAGAGGAGCTGTGATGAAGTCCTGACTCTACCAGACTGAAGTGCTGGGGCCTCAGTTGTGGGCTCCAAGTTGGAGTTGACCTATGAATAAGTCACGACCTAGCAGAATGTGTTTGTTTTTCCTATTGGCTTCATGTTCCAGAGGCAGAACCTGGTCTACCTGTGTCTTTGTGGCTCAGCCCTCACCGAGGTGGTCATGGTTGGAGTGGTGGGTGAGGCCAGGACTACTGTAACCAGAAGCTGATCAGTCAGAAGAGCTTCCTGTTGGGTGTGGCTTCTGTTGGGGCTGGTTGCATCTTGCTGAGCTC
>JAVSBS010024737.1:0-20921 GCA_033124195.1 Coracias cyanogaster | reverse complement strand
TGAGTTCAGCATTGGCCTGTGTGATCAGGCAACTGATGGCAGCATAAAATGATGATGGCTGAACCAGCACAACACAGACAGATCAGGTGGGTCCAGTTGGACTTTGTCCTTACAGTAAGCCTTCCAAAAAAGACCAAAAAGATATCTACAGGTGCTCCTTCTACCACAACAGGAAGGAGAGGTGTGGAGATGGAGTGCTGCTGGTGGACACAATTGCCCCCTAATACATCACAGTGGCATCTAGCATTTATAAGGCCTGTTTTGTTTCAGTTCTTTGTTGTGATCACAGTGAGAGAGGATAGGCAAAATATTGAAAATATATTGCATTGTTATGCCTGCTGGGAGAATGACTTGACTTATTCTGCAGTCTGCTGCTGGGGAAGATGTTCATAAAGGTGATGAGGAGATAGAAGATTTTGTGATGAGATAAAAATGAAAAAATTTCCCACCTGTAATTTTAGGCGAGCAATTTATGGAATTTTGCTATAAGAAATGCCAAAGAAAAGACAACCATTTGGACCATGGTGTAGTTTTAGAGGTTTGTGAGGAAAAAAGCATTAAGCTGAGTGTTTAGAGTCCTAGGCTTCTAGGTGCTTCTGGTGCTGCTGCATATTTCTTATTTCTGTCTCATTGGGCAGTTAATCTCTTACTGCTTGGGCCCTTCTGTAGAGAGGGAATTATGACAGTCGTTGCCTCAAAAGCCACTGTTGATCTGACTTCAGGAGAGCACTTAGGTGTCCAGATCTGGTTGAGATTTTTTGTCTTAAAGGCAAAAGTCACAGCCTATCTTGCCTTACACTTACATAAATTGCTGCAGACTGAATCCTTGCACTGGCTGCCTGCCAGCACTATGCATCCTCCTCTTACTGAAGCCAAAGTAGAAGGTGCTCAGCCAGCCCAGGCCAGTCTGGAGCTCTATATTATTTCTGAAATACAAGCTAATTACTTTTTGAGCTATCTCTTGCCAATATCTTGGTTTATATAAAGCACGTGGTGATAGCCAGTGGTATACATGAGAAAGACAGCTAGAGCTGTTACCTGGACCTAGCTGCTTTGTGATTTTGCAGCTGAACTCACACAGCCATGTTTTACTTTTACTCAGCTTTATGTTATATTTTCATGCCGCTATCAGTAGGTTTCCTGCCATAACTGGCATTTCTTTATACCCCTGAGAACTTTTACAATGTATCATCTGTGAGATTAGGAAGTTACCGTATTAAATAAAAGACAATTGTGGGTGTTTTTTGTGTGACGCCTTTGCAAAGGAATGCTTTTGCTGGGCAGTTAAGACTAAGCTTTTAACCAGGGAGCTCCATATTTTATAACAGTTGAGAGAAACCTTGTTTGACAGGATTGTTAGATTGAGGATAAAGGTATTTGTGGAGGATATATGCATGTTATTTTGGAAACTCTAAAAAAAATGCAGATGGTGGCTTCTAAGGAGGGCTACCAAACTGTCAAGGTATGACTCTAGGCATCCACTGTTGGCTGCTGTTGATGACAGATCCTTTGGCAAGAAGATCCTTCAGTCTCAGGCAGTTTGACCATTTTCACTTGTGCTCCATCTTTTCTGTGGTAGATGAGATCAGATTTATCCTTTTGGAGATAATGTCCATAACCACACAGTGCTATGCTGTCACTGCATTGTAAAGATTCAGGAAGACATGGTGCTTTATGTATGCATTTATTTAAAGCACATTATATATCAAAAGATCCCTGAATTTGTGGCGGTTTGGTAATCAAGCCATGTGAATTAACTTGATCAAAATTGCAATGAACTTTTCCACAATCCTGGTTCCTACTGTTTGTATTGAGCATGAGGAAGTCTGTTCTCACACTCTAGTCAAGTTACTCCACAAGCAATTTAAAGATTTATTTTAATCATATATTTTACTGCTGATCCATATATATTGTGCATGGCTAAAATCACACTTATAGTCTTTCATTTTTCATCAGTAATAAAAGCTGCATATCCCCACAGAAAAGGAGTCCCTTTGCTCTCATTTCTCCATATTATTTTCAAGCCTTTTGTGATACTAATTCTCCCAGGTGTGAACACTACAAAGATCTAATATCAGCTTTGATGTAATATATCATAAACTCAGTCTATATTTTATGCAGGAAGCCTCAGAGACTGATAGAACAAGTCTGTGTCATTCTTAAATTTCCATGGATACAATATCCTGAGGTGTGCAGTTGGCCCATCTGATATTTACAGCTGGCTGCCTAACCTTTTAATCTAGGCATCATGCTGGTACAAAATGGAAAGGCAATAATTACAAGAATTAGAAAAAATAATGGGAATTTATTAATGAGTCATCTTTCCCCTTAAGCTGTACTGTAGCAAGAAATAATCACAATAATAATGAACAGTGTTATTATTGGACCACATTATGAACACCAGTGATTTTGTACCAGGCTTTTACTGTCAGGGGAATGGTTCATTAACCACAAAGAACACTTCACATTGGGGATTCAGTTTATCTAGCCAATTTAGACATTGTTTAAGTAATTTTTAATTAAAATTGGGATTCTGCTTTTTGGAATGGTGTACTAGTTCAAAGGAATTATAAGCACCATTACTACAATCAAGTTGCTTAGTAAATGTTTTTGTTCCAGATAAAGGCTGGACACTGGTCAATCTGTTAAGCAGCCATTCCAGCTTATCCCACAGGTTCAGCTCCAGTTACTGGGGGGGCGGATGAGAAGAGGAGTGGAAGGACAAAACCTTTTCATAACATAGAAGGTTTTTTATCTGGCAAGGGGTAAATAAAGGAAATTCCCCAGAAAGTGAGTTATAGGCAAGGAAGGAAGAATTTTGCTTGTAACCTTAATATCAAAAACTGATTTCTTCTGATCGAGACAGCTGTATGTCACATTATTTGCTGTGGTAAATATCCTTTTGAGGATGAAATTGAAGCTGGGGAAGAAAATTGACTTATATTGTTCACAATATTTCATGCCATTACAGGATAATATAGAATTAATGAAAATTGCCTTTAGTCTGGAAAGGAGCCTTAGCCCCCCAAGCACCATGCAAGAAAGGTGTCAGTGCTGTATCTTAAAGAGGATTTGGATTAAACGCCCAGGCAGTGCAAACATCATGTAATTTCATGGATTTCTGTGTCTCAGCACCTGCTGAGGACCTGTCACAACTGACATGTGGAGTTCACAGAATTTTAAATCTCATTTGAAATGAGAAGCAAGCTGAATGGCTGTAGCTACTTTTTCCTGTAAATAAACCAAACTTTACATTAAGATCTGCCATCAGGATAAAATACTAATTCAGATTCATTAAGATCAGATGTAGGTGAGTTTGCTGTGAGTGTTTAAACTGCTTTCACTCACCTGGCAGCCAAACTGGGCTCAATATGTCAGCATCACTTTCAAGAGCGATGCAGTCAGGGACCCTCACTGAGCTGCAACTCATACCTTGTGGTGGAGGTGCCAGAAGGATATTTATGGGCTGTGTCTGCATGAACTGGAAATTCTGGTGCAAGCAATACCTGTCAGACTATGTCCTTGGAATCTGCAAAAGGTCAGTTTATAAAAACTTTTTACGTAGAAAGAGTCTGCCCTTCAGGCTAAACAAACTGTGTATGGGTGAAGGGTAGAATGATGGCCACTGTAATATTAAAAAATTAGGCATCAGAAAGGCACTTCAGTGGACCAAAGTTTAGCATTCTTCAAAGCAATGCTGAAGCATATGCTTCAGGAATTGAGTGCTTAAAATTAAGCGTACGCTTCAGTTTTCAGTTCTGAAGAGGAATAGGTTTTAGAGAGGGGGATTCATGTTGTGGCAAATCTACCTTTCTAATTAACCAGACAAAACTGTTGAGTTCATCATCTGCGAAGCTTATTTACACCAAAGGTATCTAATTCATTTTCTTCCTCTTGAGATTAATCGTGATAAATCTCTTCCAAATGTGCTAAATAATGAAATGAAATGAAACATATTCTTCATGCGTAAATGGATGGTTTCTCACATTCTAATGGAATATTGTTGAAGAATTACAATAGACAGAAATGGTTCAAATACACTTGTTAAGAAGTAATAACAAACGGGTAAAGAAAGACCACGGGGACTCCACTAGGCCGGGTTCGCTTTGATTGCCTCATTTTAATTCACTTATTTTCTTCACACTGTTCTTTTTGCTTTCTTCACTAAAGAAGCAATTGAGATGTCTTTTGAACATCCTAATGACTCCTGAAGTCATATTTTTGTTGTAATTTGTTTCACATGTGTCTTCCTCCACAGGAAATATCTGTGTCTTCTAAAAGGGGGAGACAACTTTTTAGAGACCTGTGGCGGCAAAAGAAGGGGTAGGGATGGAAGTGGGTATGTAGAGGAGATGTGAAGGAAAGGAAATTCTGATAGCTCTCCTATTTACTAAATGTATTTGAAGTACCTTTCCTTTCAGGGAAGGAAAGAGGGAAGGTGAGAGGGATAGTCTGTGATGCTGTTCCCTGCAGCCTTGCTGCACTCAATTACTGGTGACTTGGATAACAGAACAGAGAAGTAAGTGGTCTTCCCACCTGAGTGCATTACCATCTAGCTTTAGCTTTGATGTCATAAAAACGTTATACACGCACAAGTTAAACAGGATTTCCCCTTCCTTGGAGATTTTTAGTGGAGTAAATACATCCAAATATGCCCTTTCTGAGATATGCTGTAGGCCTGGTCAGCTTACCCATTTGCTTACATTAGAGTTTCTCCGTGCTATTTGTCATCTTCATCAAGGACTCTAAAGTTACTCGTAGGGGTAAGGCTTCAAACAACATATCTCTCAGCTCCTAATTATAGAAACACATCTATCATTTCTTTCCTACAAATAGTTTTATCTGAGTTTTTCTGGAGTGTCCTGTTCTTAACATCTCTTTCTACCCAGGGTCCATCAAATGCTCACTTTTTGCAGTACTCTGTTAGCAGCCTTGGAGATCAGACTCAGCTGCCCACTTGTCTCTACAGGAAGCTGCCTGCAACTTCTGTTTAGTCTGCATGACAGGCAGCAGACCTTGCCTCTGCTATTGACAAGAGAGCTCTTCTATCTGAAAAATGACATATGACAAGCTCTCAAACCTGGGAGATAAAAATTGACTTCTAAAAATAAGATGTCCCTGTTTAACAGCAGGGGTAATAACATATACAACAAAAGTTGTATAATTTACTAGCAAATAGTTATAGATAGTTACGTGATGCCAACTGATACACACAAAGCAAATCAGAAATTTGAAAATAATGGTTGGGAGCCCAAAATGGAAGAGATAGTAGCATGAGTTGGTAAAAGACAATCCAGAAGTCAAGAGGATAAAGTCTTCCACTGCAGCATGAGGAAAACATGGTAAAAAAGAAACCAAGATGTCAGAGCAGAATCAGAAGTTCTGATTTCTTTAAAGTCTTTTGTGGCAGTTTTTCAAACTGGTATCATGAATTCCAGTCAGATGTGGGCACCTAATTCAATTTTTCTTCTTTGAAAGTTCCCAGAATGCAAATCTATCCAAGTTAAGAGCCAGAAAAAGAGGTGGTGGGGGCTGGAAGAAGGAACACAAAAGCTTAAAAAGATTGATATTTCTTTTCACTCATCTTCTTCTGTGTGATGAATTGAATTTCTGTTAGTAACTAGGCACTTTTGCAGACACTTATTTAATGTCATGCAGGGGAAAGGCAGTAGGTGTGGGCAAGAGACGTGAGTCATACCTTGCTCTAGAGGGAACCTGCTGTGATGTTCATAATGCACTGAATTAAGTTCAGAAATACAAAAGTTTCTTTTTCTCTTGTTCCTAGACCTTTTGTTTTCTCTGATCTGACAAATACTCAAATTCATGACATCTAAATTCTCATTTGTACTGTTGATAATTAGACCTGAATGTAAGTCTAATCCTGAATGATGATAAATCATGCTTCATTTTTACATAAATACAGTATAGTTGCCTGGTGCAGAGGCAAGAACTCCTCTCAGCAGTGAACTGGGAACTTGGCCACCTCCTCCCAGCAGCAGTCCAAGCTGGCTTTGGCATATGTTGTAACAGTCTCCAGATTTAAAGATGCGAGGGCAGTCATCTGGCTGTTTCTCTACTGGAGCATCCTGTTCTGATAATCTGAATAAAAACCAGACTGTTTGGGGTTTAAATCAGGGGTACATGTAACACCACAATGCTCTGTCATTATAAGACTGGAAGGCGTCTGAAGACATTGCCATCTGGTGTGTAGAAAATAGGAGATTTTGATGTTTGAGGGGAAAAAAGCTCTGGCAAACTTATAGAAGGGGTGTGCTTTGTTTCTCTTGTTTTGTTATGCTGATTTGTAAGCAGATTCAAATGTCATTTTTAAGTTTCAAACTGAAGTTATTTAAGCAAGGGGGGAGGGAGGGTTGGTGACAGGGATGAAAGATCTCTCTCTTTTGAGACCCTACTGGGAGGCTTTTGTGAATATAAGGTGTCATTCAAATTAAAAATAAAAGCTGCAGTCTGGGATGCTTTATGGGGGCATCACTAGGCCTTAAGTTTCATTTTCTCTCTTATTTATTTATTTCCTCTGTGAGCCAGTTGTCCATGCAGAACATGACAGTTAATTACGCCTCTCTGTTTCCCCCTGACAAACAAAGCACAAGTAATGCCAGCAGGGATTAAACTGTTTGCTTTTGGTTTACAAGGAATTAAAGTCTGTGCGCAGTAAATTTTCTCATAAAGGTCTCTCCTAAAGCTGTAGACTAGGGAAATAATATTAGCAGCTAACACCGTGGACGCAGAGCTCAGTTCAACAACCTTTAAATAAACGTCCAATATGTTTTCCCCTCCAGATGGGCTTTACTCAAGGTGCGTCTACATGGGCTTCAGCAAGTTGATGTGAGCACATGCTACCCATGCACCCTGCCAGCCAAACACATCCATATCCACATCCAGTCTGATTGCCCCAGGGAGGTCCATTATCCAGGTCAAATGCTATACTAACCATATCTTACACTATTTCCAGGTCAGAATCATTTTACATCTGCCCAGCTCTGAGTGCAAGCAGGCCAGCACGCACATCGCAGCAGCACCACGAACTCAGTTCTGAATTCAGGATGTTTCGGTGATGGGCATGCTCCCCATAACTCTACCCCTTTCTTGCCATGGCTGACTTACCTCCTGCCTCAATGCTCTTCTCTGTTTGTTGTTTTTTTTTCTTTTTGTAACAAGACCTGTTATGTTCAGAAAGACCAAGTCTCTGTGAAAAGAGTGAGGAGTTCCTAATGAGGGAGATGATTAGTCTGTCTGCAGCTGGTTCAAGTCTGTCAGATGTTGTTGACCAGGGGAAGTGCTGTAGATTGATCTGATGGCATCAAACAGGATCTTAACTAATATCTGATCAGTTGACAGCTGATAGGAAGTTTTGAAGGCTGTTTTGAAGTCTATTTGTGCAAAGCTTAAGCTGTCTGAGATATGGGAGTCCACTGGTGATTCCAGTCTCTTGACAGTTTGAGGAAGAGGACCCAAGGTCTAACCAGGCCTGGTGCTTGGAGCCTCTCCATCCAAGCACAGCAGGTTCAGATCCAGCACAAGGCTGCTCTGCACATGCTATGGGGGCTGTTTACACAAGCGAAGCAGAAGACAATCA
The DNA here is from genome assembly GCA_033124195.1 of Coracias cyanogaster. NCBI lineage: Eukaryota > Metazoa > Chordata > Aves > Coraciiformes > Coraciidae > Coracias > Coracias cyanogaster. The sequence continues at coordinate 13,324 of JAVSBS010024737.1, read as the reverse complement.
TCTGCCCTGTATGGGGTCCCCGGCAGGAGCATCCCCAGAGGAAAGGGGTAATGGAGGTGCTGGGGAGAACTCAGCCAAAGTCACAAGCCTAACAGCTTAAAAATGATCAAAAATGGTGCTTCAAGGGACAGGGACCAGGGAGAGTGATGAAAGGGGACTGAGAAACTAGAGTATGTGGTGGGTTTTCTAAATCAAGTGCTGGAGCTGTGAATGGGGTAGCTCTATCCAAAAACCTACACTCACCTCTATAGGATTAACCAGGAAGAGCCACATGAAGGCAGCAGTGTAGGGGAATACTGATAATGCTTTAGATTTTCTGTGGGAAACTGAGAATCTGTGCCAAAAAATGTTACATGTATTTTATTGAACAAAAATCCAGAAAGGTTACACAAAACCAGATTCTAGCTCAAGAAATCCATAATCCATAGATATCTGGAGCCTGGGAAAACACACCAGGCAAAATATCATTGTATTCTTGTCTTTTCTAACACACTGGCTTGATAATTATGCACACTGGAGGATTCCTTTCATGCATATTTAAAAAAAAAAAAAAAAAAGAGTAATCTTTAGGTTCGGACTGTTGTCAGGAACTATTATCAAAAACTTTAAATCATAAAGGGGAGGGGAAAGAAGAGAGAAAAAGAAATTCCAGACCACAATTGTTTAAGGTGCAGGGAAACCTGAAAAAAAAAGCAACGGATTGAAAGGAAAAGGCATTGCAGGTGTGATATTTAATGGAGTGTTAATTGTCCAGTGGCTAAAAATAAATAGGCAGCCAGAGGTTGGTTTCGGGTGAGTGGTTGATTACAAGTGCTAAGCTCTACAATTAGCAGTAAAAATGATGAGCTCGCTTCTCTGTGCTGCAATTTGTATTAGGAGCTAGGTGGACTTCTCTGTGCAAACTCCTTTCAAATACATACTGAGGAGAAGAAGCCACAAGCTGTGGTTTCTGGTAGTCTACCTACTGTTTAATGTTTGGGAGTATCAACCACTTCATCATCTACAGTAATGTTCATTAATCCCAATTTTCAATGTTTTTTGCAAATGCTGCAAATCCATAGATAGTTCAGAAGTTTCATTTTGTAATTATTACCCTGAATGTCTACTTCTTTATTTATAGTTTGTGGTTAACTGACTAAAATGGTAACATAATGTTGGTCTTGCTTGGCCATCTATAAACCGCAGCAGGGTTTTACAAGGTGACTTTTTTGGAATTTCCATTACATGCACATCTGCAGTTAGATATGCATAGATGTTCTTAACTCCTTGCTTATTATACTGCAGTGAACAAAATTTCATTGCCCTGAGTATTTTGACAGAGCAAATAAAAAGGCACAGGAACTACAGTTACAGCAAGCATATAAGTGGATACATTAGATAAAGCAGTAAGTATCATTGAAGCAAATCCTTTAGTTTTATTTGGAGCAATGTTTCTGTATCAACTGTTCTTGTCAGATTTCTACCATGCTTTTGGCTCTTGCAGAACTCAGCATTAATATTGGAGTCAAATTAGGGAAGAAAACAGGTAAAGGCACAATCAGCTTTCATTTCTTGGACTGGTCTGTTCATCTGAAAATATATATGCAAGTAATATGCAGACATGATACACATGAATGTACATGAATAGTCTTCTACAAAGGTTTTTTCTAAATCCATCACTCATTGTTCTTGTTTAGATTCAGACATGTTTGACTTGGGTTTTCCTGTTTCTGTTACGTGTGGATATGTAATATATATACATACACATAGATTTATTTATAACAGGTGACATCTGGGTAAAAATTTTGGCCAGTATGGTAGCTCTCCTATATCTGTATATTAGTAACATTTAATATTTTTATTCATATTGTCCTTAATTAACAGCTAGTGCTGTTATTAAGAGGTTGATCTTGAGAAGAACACTAGTAATTTTTGAAGTTACTCCTTTAAGTAGCTAATGCCACTGTTCAGTTGGGGTAAGGGAGTCAAAGGACTAGGTCTTAAATTTGTGTTGCTTGTCACTTATTTTTCTGCTGTTGCTATTTAAAGATACACAGGTATAATGCAACCACTAGTTGTATTTCTGGGAGAAGGCAACTGTAGATATTTGTGTTTTCAGCCAGGAAGAAATACGGCACTACCTGTCTCAGCTCCATAACAAACCTCCAGTAGGTATGTGCTGTGTCCTGTTGTTGCTGTGAGAATATATTTCTTTTTGCCTGATCTTCTACTTTCTCATCTGCTAAAGCGTCAGGATGTTAATGCTGAATATCACTTGTGAAACATCATCCTGTACGAACAGGAGTAAGTACTTGCAATTGTTTGCACTTGAGCATGCCTGTCCCTTCCCTACAGATTAAGTGAAGCTGATAAAATAGAGTGAAATGGCCATCTACTGGAAGCACAGCCCAGTGAAAAGGTCAGAAATTTAACAGCAGATTTCTATAATTCACAGGAGGCACAAGACATGAAAAGATACTGCCTCATCCATGTAACAAAGATTGTGTCAAGAAAATAAAATAGTACAATATTTATCTAGTCTCATGAGAACATTCATCAAAAGATGGGGAAACAGCTTTGAAGATCATTTGTCTAATGCTAGGAAGACTTTTTAGCTGTACAATCCACCACAGAAGTGGCGAGTTGCTGCATTTTTGAAAGCAGATCAACAAAAACACATCTAAAACCCTTAAGGATTAAAAGAAAAATAGCATTTTTATATTAGCAGTCACAGAACTCTAGGGTGTCAGTGTGTAAGGCATCGGAGAAACCCAGAATCTGCAAACCATCACTGCTCTGGGGAGGTGTCCTAAGTCAGAGTGAGACCCAGCAGGTAACAAAAGACTTGTCCCTGTAGGCCAGACATCTCACAAGTGTGACCTGCCTCCTGAACAAAGCGCCCACCTCAGCTGCACTTGGACCACAGTGGGGTCCACTCTATCACAGCCCCCACACATCTTGGTTTGCTCTGGAAGGACACCAAGGGTTGTGGCAGGCTGGGAATTGTCCATCTGTCCTCACTTGGATGACCAGAGTGTCAGTCTCTTCCTTCGAGCCCTGCCAAGAAGCTGTGGCTTAGGATGACAGACAGCATTTTCAGCACAACTGCTGAAGTTAAGTGGAGTGTTAAGCTGACCTCTGAACAAAGTAGTGAGGCCTCTTAAAGAGGGGGCAGTTGGGAAGATAAGGTACCTCTATTTTCTGGTGATAACTACACCACCTCAGAAAGGAAAGAAACTTCTTGCCTTGAGGTACACCGACCTGCACTCATTTGCATGTGCTGTGTAAATCCCTTCTCGAAAGCTGCCTGCTGCTGTCTGTGACCCTTCCAGCACTGTTCAGGTACTTTCCGTCAGACAAATTACGAATCTCACTGAAGGGATGGCTGGGCATTTTTGCAGGCTCAAAGCCCAAAGCATGTTCCACTTGCCTGCCTGTGGGAGCACTCTGCTCATATTATGGCAGTGCAACACTTCCAGCTATCATGTGGGTGAATCCTTCACTATCTGTGCATGGCCCAAGGGATAACAGCAAGTCTTTTGAAAGAAATCTGACCACTGTCAAACTTTCTTGTTATACAAAAGTATTTGGGAAACTATGTGTAAGTAAGTGTCCCATTACTCATATGCCATACAGGTTACTGACTGTTACAGTATTGAACAAATTCAAGAGTAAGGAAGAGCACACTTGCTTATTTGCTTAAATCTTTCTGTTAACTTCAACTTTGAAAGCTTGCATGGAATGTCAGAGTTTTATGAGCCTTAACTCTGACTTGCTTTTACACTAAAGAAATTGGCTGTGACTCTACCAGGCATACTTGGACTTGCTGTAAGATGGCCAAGAATTGCTTAAGAACTGGGAGAGTTGTTTGATTCCTTCAGCAGTGCCCTTCAGTGCCTCCTTCAGGATGTACAAAGAGGATCCTGACACTTAATAACTTGAGTGAACATTTTTCCCTAAGAGCCTTCAAATTTGTTTATTGACTTAATTCTAGTGGCAGTAAGGTTCATATCATCAAATGAGATTTATTAAGCCTTCTCCGTGGAATCGTCTGTGTGTTTTAAAATGCATTTAAATAGTCTTTGCATGGTCAATTGTGTTATTTCAGCTGCTTTTTTTTTCTGATATTTATGTTTATATCATTTTTTTACCAATGAACAATAACCTTTTTAATTGGTAAATGCATAGAGCATAAAGCAGAAGTTATTTGATTTGTGAAAAATACTATCATGGCTTTTTTAATTGCATTTTTGTTATTTATAACTTGAAATACTATCCATTAATCATTCTTGAGCTATTAATACCAAATTTCTATCCATTAAAACACTGATCTGAAAAACCAAGAAGACATATGGGAAAAAAAAAGCTTGTTGTGTTGGAAAAGGCCTAAAAATAAGCCAATGGTATAGCATGTATATAAAAAATAGGCATTCTTTTGACCAATTTGTGTGTATATATATATTTCTAGCCAATTTATATAAAACTGGTTTACAGATTTTTATAGAAAATATAAGTTGGTTAAAATAATACCTTTATATTTATTTTTATGTAGCATATATATTCTATTCTATCCTTTTATTTCATTTTATTTTATATATATGAATTGGTCAAAAGAATACTTTATAGCTGCTGTATGTATTGAATACAATATATATAATGTAATTTATATTATTTTATTTCCTTTTTATATATTATATGTATAAATTTATGTTCACAAATTGCTAAGGTTAAAGGATTTTGTTTCAACTCAGGTTATAATACAATCCTAAAAATATCTTGACAAACTTTGAATGAAACACAATTTTCAGCAAAATGTATTGATAATGTAAAGAAACCCTGGAAGGTGGGGGTTTTTTCCAAGAAACAAACATTGCCATTTTTATTTACAGGTTATTTTAATATTTCTGAGGGGTTTTTTTTCCCCATTTCAGAATCAGAACTCTGATTTTGGTGTTCCTCCCAAAAGGGATTTTTTGTCCCAAACAATTCCAACAGTATGGAATAACAATTTAAAGTTTAGCCGAACAGTTCTTAGTTTAACTGCTTTGTCCAAATCTTTTGTATCTTATTATTTGCACAGATCAATAATCCACATGCTACAACCCAAGGCTTCCCTTTAGAATTTGCAACCTGCCCACATCTCTTAATCATAAAGTTATTTCCAGACTAAGCATTTCTCTGCATCTGGCATCGTAGTCAGTTGTGATGAGAAAGGAAGTTTCTCAAAGAGGATAATGAAAGATTAATATTATAAGCGGGAGTCAAAATTGCAATTGTAGAACATGTTCTTTGGCAGCCTGTAAGATATAAATACTAACAAGTAGCAACAAAAGTGTGTCTTCTTGTTGATGGGAAGTATCTAACCTGCTACCGATGCATACGCGCTGTGAGTTTGCTTTCATCTTGTAATCTCTACGTGGTTTCAGTATCATCTGTCCATTGCATAAGAGAGATTCCTCTTCCATTTCTATCAACATTTCTAAAAGGAAAGGTAATCAGATATAAAATGCAAATTACTGGTGGTCCATAAGATACCACAAGTTGGCTCATGTAATGGTTGAATATTTAAAAGCCAAAACATTTTCATGTTTCCATATATATAAATAAAGAAACAAAAAAGATGGGATGAAATGCAAAACTTGGTGGTAGTTGCTGCATCAAGTGGTCTGTGGGGTTTATTTTACTCGGCTTTTATTTTGTTCTGCTAAGAATGAAAGACTCTTCCAGTAAAAAAAAAAACAACCAAACGAAAAAATCCCAACAACAACAAAACAAAAAGAAAATCCCCAAAAAACAAAAACAAGGAAAACTGATCTGAAAGATACAAAATGACAAAAAAAAAAAAAAAAATGACAGATACAAAGATTTCAGGCATGTACACATTTCAAAGACTCCCCTTTAAAAATGTATAAAAAGACATCAAATGAAAGCTACACAGATAATTCAAAAAGCCTGAAACCTAACAGCATTTGAAATTTCACACTGGAAGGACATTTCTAAGACTTAAATCTCTACCGCTAAAATCAGTGTAACCCTTGCCCTCAAATTAAAGCAGGGAGATGTGTCCTATATTAAGCATGTTTTAGAATATAACCTCAATTACAGATTGCCTGTTACAGCATAACAATTTTTTTTTCTTATTCTAAGAGCTAAATTAGACATGCTATATCACATGAAGAAGAGACAATAAAACCTGAGCTGCTGCAATGAATAATACCTTTTACCAAGCTTTTTATCCTCAAATTAAGTTAGTAATTAATCCTTATAAGCAAAGCTACAAGTAGAAGGACTTGTAAATAAATTATCTGAAAGTGCATTATCATATTTTTTCAAGAATTTCTTGCTGGTATATCTTAGCTTAGGGAAAGGGAATGGGATTCACAAGTACAGTTCAAATTGGGTTCATTCTTAATGAGGTCTGACTCTTAACATGGGATTATTTTTTCTGATCAATAGGAATCTCCACTGATTTAGGTCTTCCTTTGGAAAACATCCTTAATTGTTGGTTTAGTTTCCAAGTGTATGAAGATAAATTACTATTTGACTAGTCCAGTCCCATTTGAAAGCTGTTATTTACACTTGAAAGTGGAGACATAAAAGCTGGAAGTATTGACAGCTTGCCCAGATTTTCAGAGGAATGTGGTGTTTGGTCCTGCATCTCTGACTGACATGATTGTCAGCTTAGCTGACATAACAAGGTTCTTGTCATTATAAAATACATTTCTTTCAACATATTGATATTTCTTACTCTGATGTTCCCTTCTCTGTGAAATTATGAGAGTTATGTTAAATTGAGAAGTGTCTGGTTCTGAACATCCACGAGTGTAAATCTGCTGCCTAATTGATCATGACCACATTACATCTTTTCCAACATGATTTTCTATGTCTGCATGAGGCTATAACAGCTGCTTAAAGGATATTAATGTGTTAACAAACATGATTTAAATCCTTTTTGTTCCTGTAGTCTAGAGAAGAAGAGCAGCAGGATCAATAATGGCAGTTGTCTATTCAGCATTGTCTCTTAGCCCGTACCGTTTGGTAATGATTCATCAGTCAGATTTCGTACCAAGAACTAAGGATGCATAAATACCATCAGGTGAAATATTTCCAACTTCCTGTTTGTTCATTCAGAAGAGATCTTCAATGAAGAGTACTGGTGAAGTATGCCTTATTCATTCTCAAAGTATATTTTGAGAGTAAGAACATACCTACAAAGACATTCTAAAGTAATTTCTCGTGAATTCTGCCATATTTTGCTTTATCTTTTCATTTCCGATTCTTTGTAAACCCACCAAACCTAGCCAAATCTAGTGATGTGCAAAGTCATCCACAGAAGGTGATGAGCCCTTGTGTTCCCACACTGTAGGTGTGATGTGCAGAGAGGTCACCAGCTCTGCTCCATCCCCTAACTTCACTCTTAGAGGTAGAATGTGGACAGAGAACAACTACTGTCCCAAAGCATGAGCTAGAAGAGCCTGTGCCCGTGTTTGGGAAAGGTAATGTGCAGCAGCAGGTACAGAACTGGGGTGTGTTCAGGGTTGGGTCCTGATCTTTTATCCAGGTTGTTCCTTTGCCAAGAATAGAGATTATTTATTATAATAATTGTTGTCTCCACACTGGAGACAACTCCATCATAAATATTCTCTATTCTAGGGAGTTTGCACTTCTGGTTTATGTAAATAGCTTCTTCCTTTACTTTGATACCTTTTTGTCCCTCTGCTTCCCAAACCTAGCTATGCAGCAGCATCAAGGCAGAAAAAGACTATGTAGCTGTCATTTTTTAATACTGCAGAGAATAAGGATGGTAACCCTCTCTGCAGAGGTTTGTCACATTTTGTTGGATCTGGTTCCTGAAGGGAAAGCTGTGTTAAAAAAGCATAGACTGGATTTTACTCTCCACCATAATAATGCTTCTAGTACAAAAGGCTGGTTGTGGATTGGTTTCTTTTCTGTCAAGAAACAGCTATGCTTGAATTCAGCTTCAACTAACATGGACAAAAATGTGCATCTGTCATAGAAAATTGCAAGCATGAACAGAGGTGCATGAACAGACACCTGGACATGTCTGTACTGTAAAGAAATGATGATTCTTTCTTTTGAGAACTGACTTCACAGTCCACCAAAAAAAGAGCAGGGATAAGCTGAGTGCTCCAGTCTAGTGGTTCCTCACACAATTTTTAAAAACAAAAGGAAAGATTGGGAAATGCCTGCTCTCCAGCCTGCTAACAAATGTGTACTGAGATGACTAATTGAGGATCAAACCTTTCTTGCCTCACCTTTCCCCAGGTTCACCTCTCTCTGAATCCATGAATCCAAGGCTAGAGGTGGATTAATGTGTTTGTAGGAGGGACTATTCAGTCCCAGCTCATGTCTGTTGCAGGGTCTTTGGGAGGGTGACCACTGTCCTGTCCCGTGTCTGTGTGGTTTGATAGGCTTGTAGGTGCCATTGCAGTACAAACTGGGGTAGAGAAGGACTTGGAAGTCACTGTGATAGCTGTCACATACCTTGTGATTTCTGAGGACTGCAGGGAAAGTGACAACTGCCTAAGCTTCCAGAAAAGGGTAAAGTGAATGATAGATACTGATTTCCACCAGTTGATGATACAACCATACTTACTTCTGCTCTAAAGAATAGGACCTTGTAACTGTTGATCACAGAAAACTTTTCCATGTCAAAACGGGATGTTACTACAAAAACATTATTAAAAATGACAGGAAAACATTTTCATAAGTACAAGAAAAATAGGTCCCAAAATATTTTTTAAAATACTCACAAACCTTTTTTCCTGAGTGTGGACATCTGGCTACAAACCACCCTCTGACCACTAATTCAGCCATAAATTAGACTCATAGCCTATACTGTCAAGATGTCCTTGCCCTCTGAAATAGTCAACAAGAGTGTCGTCTCCCCTTTGTGAGGCTTCAAAGATTGCCCTGTTGGATCCTGGTAAATTAGTTTTAGCTACAAGGCTTCATTATTGTTTGAAAATAACTTGCAAGACAAGCAGGCTTTCTGAAGAAAAAGTCATAGATATGTAATTATAATACAAGTTAATCCTCTCTTTATCATAAAAAAATAAAGTGCTTTTGTGAAACACTGTATCCATGTTCTGAAAACTATTGTGTTTACTGGAGAAGAAGCTGTATTATTTGACTTAAGATACATAATCAATAACCTTGCAAGGCATTCAGACTACATATTCACTAAGGAGCTGCTTTAATCAAACACATCCATGTCTCTTTTAGGATAAATCCCTGTTGTCAGCTATACTAAAACAGTATTTTCAGCTCTTGTTTTCATAATGTTAGTCCTACATGACAGTTCTGTGTCATCTGACAACCCTAATCCATCTCAAGGTTAGAATCTATTTTGTATTTCAAATCTCCCAAATCTCTGACCACTTAGTTTAAGTAGGATTAACATAAGCACCAGAAACCACAGAGAAGCAACAAAAGCCAAGATTACGCTTTGATCTGCTCAAGTAGACATTTGCTGAACTCCAGCAAAGAACAGGAAACACAAGCCTCAGAGCAAAGCTTTGTGATGGATGTCCATTGGTAGAAAATTAGGAGACACATTGTGTGCTTCATTAAAATGTTTTGCTCAGAAAATTAGGAGAAAAAAACCCAAACCTGTTCTTATCAATGAAGCAGAAGCTGATTTTGCTTCCACATAATGGTTAGTCCACTGAACGGACTAAAATAACTTAGAAAAATGTTCCTCATTATACTGGAATTTAAATCAAAGTTATTCTTGGCCCTATAATGAACTCTTATAAATTTGAATGAGAAGTATTTGTCTGCTTCTAAGTGGAGAGATTACCTTTAGCAATTAATGTTTTTACCAAACTCAGCTGACAAAGTTGTATAAGCTGTGTCTTCATACCAAAATCAGAGGACCTGATCCTGCATTTCTGATGTAGAGTTCTTTTAAGATTGATTAGTTAATAAAATGATTTATTGGAATTGCTCAAATTCATTTTCTGTTTGCTGGACTTAGAATTTATTTTATAGAACAGCTTTTGTAGATCTGTGCTCATGTGGGTACAGTGCAAAAGCAGCTTTGTCCACTGATAAACCAAGAAAGTAGGTTGTCTTTCTACCATTTCTTTGTGAGAGAAATGTAGCAAGAAACAAATAGCTTAAATACTGAAATGATATTTAAAATATTTTGAAATAATAATTTCTTCTTATTCAGTTGTAGCCTTGTATAATCAGTCACAATTTAATCATCCTTTACCATTTGGATATTTTTTCTTTAACAGTCTGATTTGAAAAGAGAAGCCTTCCACCAAAGAAGGATTGATGATATTAATCTCATATTTAAAACCACGGTGTGAGGGTTGTACATATTCTGAAGATGAGCTTTTGCAAAGCAACTTAAGAACACTGTCTTGTTGTCTGATGCTAGAACAGTGAACATTTTTTTTTTAGTTCTTAAAAAATGTGGATTTGCATTCATTATTCTTTTGTATGTTTTTTTACACCTTCAAAATAATGGTTCATATTTCTTATTCCCTGAACAAAGTAATATTCTTCACATTTTAATTTTGTTTTGGAGGTTCTTTTTTTTGCTGCTGCATTAATGTTGAATGTTCTGACTTCTGAGTTTCAAGTCATATTAATGAGGGAAGATATAAGTTTTTAAAATAAATGCAGATCCTCGCCTCGCCTCGCCTCGCCCTCTCCTCCAGCAAACTCTTTGGATTGCAGTGATTCATGAGTGAACTGCTGGCTTCTGTCCTAAGGCAATATAGGTAGGCAGGAGATGCTTTCCCATCTGTGCTGCTAATGAACAGTGGGAGAGTTCGATGTATCTCTGAAGGGACATTAAATCCTTGGCAGTCCCTCACACCTGAGCAGGGAGTGGGTCTCAAGGCAGCTGAATCCTTCTGGTAGCCAATTCCCATCTGTTCCTGTTCAAATATGACAGATCAACTGCAGCCAGGTCACCTGGCAAGGGCTTGTTTGGGGATGTGAGAGGGCAGCAAGGATGCATCATTCTTGACTGCCTTCTGAAACAGCTAAGTGGTACACTGAGGCCAACAGCCTGGGTACCACGCAGACAGCCAACAGCACTTGAAGGAGCTGCACCCTCTTCCCTTGGTTTAGTCTATTGAAGGTGCAGCCTCACTGCATGTCATGGGACAGCAATCCTGTCTTTTTCTGGTGTTCCCAGAATTGCCAGCATGTGAACTGGCTGCAGAGAGCCACACTGAAGGTTGGCCTAGAAGCCAGTGCCCTTCCTGCCATGGAGCTGGATCTGTCTGCTCCACCGTGGGACTCAGTACCCTGGCCATTGCTAGGTGGCATGGTGAAATCATTGTCCTAACCTCAACAAAGCAGCTCGTTATTTTCAATGGTGTAATTCCGTGGAAATGCTGGTAAAGAGGGCAAGGTAGGAAACTGTGAGAGATGATGAGAATCTGCAGTACAATAAAAAGGGATTATTTTTTTTAATAAAAGAGGCTTTTCCAAGTCTTGCAAGCCCAAAGCACTCAGCAATACTTTCAGCATCAAAAATCCACTTGGTGTTTATTTTTTAAGCTGATGTGCTCAGCTAAGTCTCCCTGTGTCTTTTCCTATGCAAAAAAACACCTGGTAACGAGTCCCACAATATGATGTTATAGGTAAATTGCCTTTGCTCTATACCTCTTACCTGACTTCTAGGGGTGAAAGCTGGATGAACTCAGATCTGGTTTAATTTAGAAACTTGTGTGCATTACAATAAGCAACTCATTTTCCTAGTGCCATGTCAAAACCAAACAATTTTTATATTATTTGGAGGTCTTTTCAGGAAAAAGTAGTCTGAATGGAGTGGAGTTTGGGTCCATCAAATTTTCACTTTCACTCAAACAGCTGGTTTTAAATTGACCTGTTTCACACTCAGGACAAATGTGAGGAAGTAGCATCTGCTGAAGGGTTGTTTTGCTTTGTGCATGCTAGGAACTCAAACGTGGGATTTGCACACCATAAAAAATGAATCCTACCCACCATGTTACTGCCTTTCTCAGACCTTCCTACTTGAAAATTTCTCTCTGTGTAACTAATTTAATACTTGGTGGGAGAAAAAGAAAGAGAGAAATTTTATTTGGTAAGATTCAAGATAGTACTGGCTCAACATACTGGACTAATGAGATGATCTTAAAGGTCTTTTCCAAACTAAATGATCCTATGATTCTATGCTAGAAAAACACTTCATGTCATAGTTAGAAGGATGCACTCCATAGAATATTATCTGGAGAAAAAGAGATAGTTCTCCAAAAATAGCCAGGAGGAATATATCCTCTGTACCCATTTTCACTCTTCAGTGTATGTTGTTTGTCTACTGTGTGGTTTTCTGTTCAGTGTGGCAAATCAATATGTCTGAATCTCCCAATAACACTTGTTTCTATAGCTAATCTACTAATTTAAGAAAACAAAATGCATGCTACAAATTCCTCTATTTTCTTGTATACTCAGGGAGAAGAAAATTCAATGAGTAACATCTGATCTGAACAAAAACCGCTTACCTATGGATGCTGCATGAAACAGAAGCTTAAACAGAGACAAGGAAAAGAGTTCACATCACCTACCTTAGATTGCTACTATAAGACCAGTAGACTTCTCAGCTAGTCAAAGATTCCTTGTGAAGGCAAAACAAACAGGAACCTAACTCAGGTTCTGTGAATCATCATTTGAAAAAACCTAGAGTGTTCCACTGATCCTCCAAGAGCCTCATTTCCTAGGTGGGACTTAAACTTGCTAGTCTAAAAGAGGCTATGTGAATATCCCTGAATATTTTGTGAGCTTTGTATGCCCAGCCTTCAAGTTGTAATCAATTTTTCTTTCCTTCATTTTATTTTTACTGCTCTGCTGAAATTACAGAAGCACCAGCCTGGAGCGCATCCAATAGACGTTGCTCCTCACAGATAACAAAAACTGACCCACAGCCAACAGGAAAATGGAATGAAAGAGACTGGACAAAGGAACTTTTTCTGTATGGGTTTTGATAATCCTATTTCCCTCTCCCTTTCAGGACAGTGAGAATTGGACTACCAAAATATCCACTGCTTGGATCAATCATTTTTGTCATGGTGCCTCAAATCTATGATCCCTCTTTCCATTTCATATAGCAAAAATCTTTCCATATTCACTTTCAAAGCCTGTCCTTGATGTTTCTTTATTCTTTTTCTGCATGAATAATCTATGAAGCTGTTGATGCCCTGCACTTGCACACTTCCATTAATGCTGACCTTGACATCCAACATATATTTTCTTCCTTTCATGGGACAAGTTCCTCAGGTCAATCCAGTATCTTTGTTTAGGGCATACACACTCTTTCTAAACCTGTAAATCTCCTCCA
>JAVSBS010024732.1:0-16048 GCA_033124195.1 Coracias cyanogaster | reverse complement strand
CCCCCCTTTCCTCTCCCCCCGCACCACAACAAAAAGGGAAGAAAAACAAGTTGACAAAAAAAAAAACAAAACCCTTGTTGGTAAAACAAGAGCAGTTTACCAATAGCAAAGCAAGCAAAGCAAATCTGTGTGCCTAAGCAAAGAAAAACAGAGAATTATTCTCTACTTCCCATCAGCAGGCGATGTCTGGCCCCTTCCCCTTCCTGGGAAGCAGGGCTTTAATACATGTAGCAGTTGCTCCAGAGAACAAAGGAATGCTCCCCCCTCCCCTCCCCCTCCCTTTCCCTAGCTTTATAGTTGAGCCAACATCGTATGGTATGGAATATCCCTTTGGTCAGTTTGGGTCAGCTGTCCTGGTTGTGTCTCCTCTCAAGATCTTGCCCACCCCATCCCACTGTGGGGGGGAATGTTGGAAAGAGCCTTTGTGCTGTGCGAACACTGCTCAGCAGTAGTCACAACTACACCATGAGGGCTGCCATAGCAGCTCAGCCAGACCTAATACAGCTTATTCAAAAGTATGAGACGTGAAGGGCTCTCTCACAAAGAGAAGTGAAAGGCTTTGATATGGGATGTAGGATGTTAGATGAGGAGGCTGATAAACTCTGTGTTCACTCTAGATTATGTAGTTGAAGAACAGTATTTTGCTATATGCTATGCTGCAGACTAACCAGATGAAATAGACTGTTTAGGTGAGCCAAATTCCAGACAGGTATAATAAAACTACACATTTTACAAATGATGCTATTGATGGGCTTGTCAGGAAGGTCAATGGAAGTATACTATGTCTAGTATCCTAGACATAGACAAATCCATAACAAAGACTGTTTCTTTGATTGCTTAAACAACTCCAACATTGGAAGTCTCCAAAGCACCCCTTTGAGGGGGCTCCCAAATACTACAGTGCTGGAATCGTGCAGCCGGAACAAGATGAAACCATTACCTTAATTTGTTGTGAACCTCTGTAATTGCAATAGAAGACAGTATAGGTCTGGTGAAATCTTTATTTTACACTGTACAATGATGCCATTGCTAAGCCATGACTGCATGCTGAAGGCCAGCTTTCTGTTGTGATCTTGCCAACTAAGAATGAAGTGAATTTGGATGGAAACCAACAAAAGGATTCAATTTAAAGATTGCTGTTTCTTACAGAATAATCATTTTCCTGCTCTGTACACATACTTCAGACTAGGCCCATGTAAACCCCAAGAGTCTAATGTTTATCAGATTTCTTCTGCTATCTTTTGGTTTTGGAAAGGAAGAGTTTCATTTTGGGAAACCTTTATACACTGCAGTCTATGTTCTTGCTTTCTGTATTGAAAATTTGCATTTTAAACACATATTTCTTTACCAATGCTACCAGCAATACCTGAAATCATTAAATTTGAGATGAGTGTAAAAAAAAATCTCTTTACATTCTGTGTTTGTTTCTTGGCTTAGGGACTGAAATGCAATTTTTAGTTTGGGTAGCTTTACTGTTAGGTTCCTGGTGCTGCATTGTTTGTGCTGTGGCTATTACACAGTAACATAATACTTACTTGCCTAAACCCAGCTGTTTTCACTGGAACAGATCCCCCCTAACCAACAAACCTTTCAAAATATTTCAAATTCTGACAAAAAAAAAAAGAAAACAGAAGAGGGCTACCCATAAGCTGACAGTAGCCTTTTACATGTAATGGTAATGGTCCAGTTAATTGCTAGAAGTACCTTGCTGGTGAGAGGAAAACTTGTACTGCAGACAGAGATCCAGGGGCTGCCCCAGATGAGGGCTGTGGGTCCATGGCTGCCCCTTTGCCCTCCCACTATGGTCTAGCAGCGGGACTGGGAGTGTGATGGGCTGTCCATTCCTGCGCCCAGCATCCTCTGTGCCTGGGGGACAAGTTGATGGAGCAGAGAGAGTGCATGGTCCCCCATCAGGGCAGCACATTGGCCCATCCTGCCTTCCTCAGGGCTAATGGCAGAGGATCTCCCCATCTTTCATGTGCTCCACTTATTACCTTCTTTGCCATCCTTCAAGGCAGAGCTTTCCTTCTTCCCCCTGCACCCCAGAGCAACGCCCCAGAGCCTTTCAGAGAACATTCAAGTTGGATAATTCACTGTTCAAGTAGAAAATGTTTGTCCAGCTGTATACTGAGTGTTTCTGAACACTGAAAGGGAAGTACTTCCCTGAGTATATTTTAGTACTTAATTTGTTTTTACTATTTATTTAAAAGTCAATGCCACTGGCAGCTTCCTCATGTGGACACTCCATCCCCTGGTTTGAAATCTGAGCTTTCCAGTCAAGGTCTTTGGGAAAGCTTTACTGAATGTGCGGCCACCTTGCATGGACTTGAAATGCTGAAGCTGCTGGAAAGGCATGTAGGACCAGGTGCCAGTCCGTGCTGTTGGCCCTGTGATGGAAAACCTGGTGTCCCTGGCATGCAGCAGGATGCTGCCCTCAGTCCTCATCCTCCTGGGAGTGCACAGCTGTCCAAAAACATCCCAGCAAAGCCCATAAGCTTTGAATTGTCCCTCATGCCCTTCCTCTGCGTCACAGCACATGCCAGCCTGCCTGGTGCTCATGATGGACCTGGGTGAAGACAGCCCACTCCTGGGGAGGCAGTTGCTGTGGCCAAGCCAGGGGCAGCACAGCCTGCCTGCCCCCTCTGCTGATGGAGGCTTTGCCTGCATGCTTGCTAGACGCTTCACAGCCATTTGTTCCTCTTGTGAAATCTGTCTTAGCTGAAATAGCTCTCCCTTCCCCCTGATCCTTATCCCCATCCAGTGTATTTATAGAGAGCAGTTGTAGTCCTGCTCAGCTAGACCGAGGCTGTTCAAACCTTGCTATGCTACTGTCATCTATGCTTTGACAGCCTGAGTCTAATAAAGATTCAATCCCTCAGCTCCAAGTCTAGTACTTGCATCAGTATGCAAAAATGAATGCAAATACAGGAGAGGTCTTGCTGGTTGACGCAGGTGATCAGATGATAGTACTGCCCTTCTGTTCACCTTTTTCCTGTCTTGGCTTTCATTTTTGACCTCATTGCAGGTCTTGGCTCTGGACTTTCCACCGCCTTTTCCTGTGGCATCCCTTGCATAGGTACAGACTATGTTAGTGATCAGATTCAGCATCGTTTTTTCCACTCTGTCTGGGACTTTGCAGCTCTGAGGTGTCACTTCTCCTGCTGATTGCTTTGAAGTTACTTTTTACCATGTCAAAAGTGATACTAAATTCTGAGACATTTCCTTGTTAGGAAATACAGGGATATGCTGCCATTCATTTTCTTTCCATTTCTCCACTCAATTATTGCCCAGCACAACTCATTATAACATGTGATAATTCTCTTCATGACCAGCATGAATTTCAGCCAGTTGATTTCCCATCATGGGCAATTTTTACTATTGCTTCATTTATCTTATTTCTCTCTTTTATTTTAAGTTTATGTAGCACGTAAGATTCCTGCAAAATCATCACTACAATTTTCCAGCCTATTTCTGTAGCTTCTTTATTGGTATCTAGCAATATTTATGTAATGTTCATTCTGAATATAGGTATTTTAGAGCCTGAATTTTTGGCAATTACATTCCACATCTGGGTCATCAGCTCACTGTTAATTTTTGGACAGCTGTTTCTCTGTCACATTTTAAATGCTAGCTTTGGTTAGGGATGGGCCAGCCAATTTATTTCAAGCAGGAACGAATCAGATCCATCATTCCTCAGGCAGACTTAGAGGGGAACAGCCAAAACCATGGGAATAGGATAGATTTTTTGCCCTGTGGCTGCAGAGAAAGTTTCGTTTAGGAGATTCACTCTGTTCCTCTTCAGATGTCAGTCAGGTAAATTGTTCCTTCAACCTGGCTGGCATCTTTCTTCTTGGCTGAGAGCAGACAGACAGCTCAATCTAATTGTGCAGAGAGGTTAGCCTGCTTTCCCTTTTCAAGTAAAACAGGTTTCTATGTTTCTGTGGGGCTGGCTGAACAAACAACAGGTGGATCTAAAAAAGCCCTCCGGAAAATCCCTACAACTGGCACACTGGGAAATGAAAGGGGAGTGCTTTAGAGCCACACTCCTCCCTATAGTAGCCTGTGTCCTACTAATGCCCTGAGAGAGCAGGGAAAGGGAGGATAGGGACAGTGCTGGGGAGATGTCTGGGGATGGAGAGTGGGTCCTGAAAGTTTAGGCAAACTGTACAAAAGTTGAGACTTTATTTCCTTGTCCATATTCAGTCTCAGATCTCTGTCTCACTGAAATTTCTAGGGTTCTGCAAAGAGCCCACTTTAAATATAGACGGGCATTTTCGTGCTTGTTATAAAGATCAGTGTGAACAGGGAGGTGGCCATCTAAAAATGGGACATGATGACTTTTCATGTAGTTGCTAAATGCAAGTGTGACAGCACAGTGCAAGGTGTTAAATTACTCAGTAGTCTATGAGGATAGTCCCATTTACCGCCTTAAAAAATGCAGTATGTACCTCTTTACCTTATTGCCTATTACTAGATCTGCTACCAGTGTAGTGGGACCAACCTCCAAAAAGTATTGTACTTTTTTTTTTAATCTTTCACAAGGAGCTTGCAATTGGATCAGATTTCATTCTTAGCCATTAATCTCTAAATCTGCTACAGCCTTTTTCCACTTGGGCTACTCAAGGGGAGGAAGGGCAGCCTAAATGGTCCCCACTCAGGGCTGTGGGGTGAGCAGCAAAGCGCGAGGAGGGAGCCTGCACCTCCCATCTGCTCCTTAAGCATCCAGGTAAAGAAATGGGATTGTTAGTACCTTAGGGCAACCAACTGGCCTCGTTTGTAGGTGAACAGAAACAGGCATTTTGTATTAAAGAAAAAACCCAGCCCAAGTCAAACAACTTGTCTAGTCTGAGAATTTTAGCCGTCTCCAATAGGAAACTCATTTGGCAGCATTTGCCCTGGCAGTGGCTTGTGCAGGTACGCACTAGGGGAGACTCTTTAACACCATGGTGCTGGGCCAGGAACAGGACGGGTTACTGGACATAGGCTTTGCAATGAAGAAAAACACCCCTACATCTTGTCAAACACATGCTTCTGGTTTTTGCTTGTCAGGTACCGCTGTGCAGTTGAACCCTGCGCTCCCACTCCTGCCCTCCAGAAGAAGCTCAGGCCCTGCCTGCCTCCCTGCCTGCCCCGGTGCCTCCCTGTCTCTGTGAGGTCTGTTAAATGATGCAGGGCTCTATTCTGCAATGCTTGGAGACATTTCCTACTCCTCTGGAAACATGGCTGGAAAAAACCCTACATGCACGACTGCTGCTCCAACACATGTGCCTTTGGTTGCACCACGACACCCCAACTCAGCATGGGTGCATTGATTCTGGAAAGCGATTCACGCTTTAATCAAAAACAAGGGCTGGGAATCCATAAACCTAGGCTGAGATGGTGCTGTCCGGTCCTCCTGTCCCTGCTTTCTGCCCTGCTGCCTGCACTGCCACCTCCCTCTCTCCCTCCTGCCTCGCAGGTCCCCACCTGCCCAGGGCGAAAGGGGTTGTCTGCCCTGCGCCTCTCTGCTTAGCTTCCCGCCTGTGCCAAGGGAGCTGGTATCTAGTAAGTTTATTTAATAAGAACAGAAACCATTTAATGAACAATGAGGCCAAGAGGCATCCCCATGTGGCCAGTGGGGCTGGTGACTTCCAGTAGCTGCAGGGAGCTGTGTGGGCTCACACCAGCAAAGGAGCTGGTTCATGCTGCTACATGGCTGTATTTGTCTGCTGGGCCTTGCCTACCTGAGAGCAGGGCTACCTTTGCCACAGTTGTTCTCAGATGGACCTGATCCCTCTTAGAGGTTTTTTTCCTCATAGTGACACAGCAAAGTACCACCCAGCCAAGTGCATCTTCACAAAGGATTTTCTGCAATAGGTGAATTTCTCTCTCATGAGAAAGGCCCTCTGTGAAAGACCTAATTCACGGTCATTATTGGTGTGCTGTAGGTGGCACTTTTTTTCTTTAATTAGTTTTAACTTTTGCTAACAGCTCTCTAGTAAGCGTCATTAAAGCTCCTCACAAAAGTGGTAGTAATGGCTCTCAGTATGGAGCTGCTTCTGGGAGGGATCCACAGACCTGTGGTTCAGCACAGCCTGTCTCTGGCTTCTCTCTGAGTCATGGGGCTGTGTCAGTGGGAAGGTCATGGGACTGCAGAACATACCAGTGGCTGGATTTGGGATTTCTTTCATCATAACCTCAGCTGCTACCTCTCCTCCCTCAGTGGGCTCCTGCAGTTTTTACAAAATCTAAGCTATATGTAGTGTTGATGTATAACCATCCAGTTGATACCTAGGTTCGTGCGAATCATCCCTTCAGTGTGTGTGGGTGTCACCAAGGTTGGTACCCAGAGATCGGTTTCCATAATAATTATTGTGCTTCAATGAGAGGGGAAAAACCAGAGGAATTTGCCAGGTGAAGACTAACACTGGAAGGGAGTAAGTAGAACAAACTGTGTGCACAGCACCTTGGAGCACACCACGGGTTTTATGATGTGTGTTTTAGGAAGACTTGCATGGTTTGTGAACCATTTCTTTCCCCATAAGACATACGGTCATGCCAAAAGCTTGGCAATGCAAAGTAAAATGGTACCTCACACTATTGTCCACATACATATCCCATGTCAGCTTATATTTATTCACACACTAATGAGCACATGGAGGCAAGAGAAAAATGAGGTTTTATTGGCTATTTCAAAGAGAATTATCATACCAGTATTTTATGGCCTGTGGAGAAGCAAACATGCATTCTTCTGACCCTCCTTTCTCATCCCTGGTGCAACAGTGGAAGATGTCAAGCAGGGGAAAGGAACAAGACTCGGGCAGACACCATTTCCAGCTTCTCATTTATTCCATGCTGTCACAAATGCCACCATCAATGGGTATAAAATGATGATGCTGCTAACTTAAATATGCTGGACAGTGATCTATTTCTGCTTGAGCATTTGGGAGGACTAACATTAAGGGATCTGATGAAATGGACAGAAGTGTGTATATTCTCCTTTAGCCATGTGGTATAACTCCAGGAACAAATATGTTGTTTAAAAATACATCTGAAATTCATTTATGACATGAATCCAGAATCTAGCACATTGCATTTTGTATGGCATCGCATATATCCCTTTGGAAAGCAAACATTCAGAACATTAATTCTGAACAAACAAGCATTCAGAAGCCAGGAACCATCAGCTCAGAAAGGCATAGGAAACTCTGCATTAGTACATCTGCACCAGTAGTGTACTAGTTTGACTGACAGCATGCATATCACACTGCCTTGGCAAGCCAGTTAGAGGCAAAACCACATAAAGCAAGATTCACATTGCCCAAGTTTAGCTGGGTGAAGATAGTTGTCTGAGTTAGTCCTCTTGGCTCTGTCTTTAATTAGTGGATAGTAACAGATGTCTCCTGTTAGTGACTCACCCCATCTATTTTAGGTTGCCTATTAGAGGTTCCTGTTTCTGTCCCATTACTAAGGAGAGAGACTAATGATTGCAGTTTAAATAACCAAAGGCTGGTGAGGTGAAGCCCACCCTGAGATGTACATCCTGTGATGGACAGAAAGCTATTACAGAGAAAGTAAAACTTTGGTTCTCTAGCCCTTGGCCTCATCCATAAAAAGGGCTAGGATCCATTTGTTGTCCCTGAAGTGCAGCATGGGCTGTGTACACATCTCACCCTCCAGATCAGGGTAACTGCACCCACTCTGTCTATTAAGAGACGGCATCAGCCCAGTGCTAACCCTAGACTGGTCCTGGATACCATTCAGGAGAGTGCTGTGGGGTGTGGGTCTGAACTGTGCTACTTAACCCCACTAACAGTGAGGAAAAACCCCGGGAGAGGAGCCATGACACAGCACTGCTTAGGTTTACTGGTGGAGGTGTAGCCAGAGCACCCAAACCGGGACCCCGTTACACAGAAAGGCACAGCAAGTGGTGTGACATTATGTCTGGTAGATAAGGAAATGACTAAGAAATTTGCTGTAACTTGGGCAGCACAAGCGAGGGCTGTGACAGAATTCAAAAGAAAAACCCACACGGGTGGTGAAGACCTGGGCCACACACAGAACACTGCTATTGTGGGCCTGGTGAGGCTAACAGCCAGACCCAGCATTTTCTGGCAATATGCTCAGGAGCGGTGGCTTGATGTTCAGTTTCAATGTACAGCCACTTCTTTCCTCCATAGCCAAAGCAGGTAGGAGCAGCCGAGTGGGGAACTTCACACAATGCAGCACTTGATCTGCATGGTCCTTCTCCTTCTGAGCAACATTCAGGAACAAAATCCCCCAAAGGCAAGGTAAGACAAGGAGGAGCCAAACACCCAGTGGGGCTGCAGATGTGAGAATTGCTTTCCAAATGCTCCCCATGCTCTTTTCCACGTGGGCCCATGTTCCCAGGCACAAAGGTGAGCAACCGAGCAGGAGTTTTCATCTCTCTGTGCCCTTGAGCCCTGCTGCAGGAAGGCAGATGCACCAAAGGGAGAGAAGAAAGGTAGCTGCCAAGACATGAGCGCCCCAAGGAGTTTGTGAGCACTGGTTTCCTGGTGACGGAAACAAGGCCGCAGCCTGCGGAGTGCTGCTACCTCGTGGCAGCTTGGGCCTAGAACACGTTTTGTCCTGTGATAAAGAAATCACACCGATTACAGCTGAACATGGGCAATATGATTCATCCAGTCTCCCGGCTCCTCCATTCATCACGCCTGCAAGGAGCGGCTCGCTGCCTGCAGCCGCCCTGCTCCCGCAGCGGCCGCGGCCAGGCGAAGGCCACAGGCCCTGCAGCATCTCTGAGGAGCTGTCTGTTGGGCTCCATCTCCTCCCGACCTGTCTCCCTTCTCCCCGGGCAGGTATGACAGGCTCCGGTACGTGCTGATGTAACACGGGGGGACGCTGGGAAGGGGCGGGCAGCTGCGGGGATGCCCAGGGGGCTGCCGGTGCTGGCGAGCCGGCCTGTCGCGCTGTGTGAGCTCCCCCTGGTGCCCGCCGACCTCCCCGGTGCCCCGGGGAACCACCGAGGTCTCCTCCTCCTCCTCTCTTCTCCTCTCCTCTCGGCCTGCCATTTTCTTCCAAGCCTGCGGTGCAACGCGAGTGCTTACAGTAATGCCCAAACCCAGGCTTGCTGCTTCTCTTTGGCGAAAATAAGGTATGGTGCTTCGTGTGTCGAAGTGCTCCTGGGAGCAGGTGAAGCGTAGTGGGATGTGCAAGGGAAATGATAACTTGCTTTATTTGTGTAGATAGAAGTAATGTCCCATTTGCAACGGTGCGAAGGGTTCCTGTTGTAGCACTGTTGTGGTTAAGCCTGTATTCAAAATGAGAATGCTGAAGTTACTTCCTTTGCTTCCTGGGTGTCCACACTTAAAAGTATTAATTATTTTATTGAAGATGCAGAAGCCATATCCAAAGCGTCTCTATAATTTCACTTGTAGCTCAGGTATAGCCGTACACATCATCTGGTTTAGCGTTGGGCAAATGAACAGTTCTTACTTCTTATGTACCTTTTGATACAGCTTCTCTGGTCCACCTTTTCTGTGTTTGTTCGAAGTACTTTCCATTTACAAAAGCCGTGATAATTTGGAGACTGCAGCAAAAATGCTGTAGAGCTTTGCATTAGTCGCAGGAGTTAGAGGGAGCTTTAACTGGGGTAAGAGAGCAGATAAGAGCTGATAAATTGTAGTAAAAGCTCTAATATTTGAAATTTCTCATTCATATCTGATTTGTTACCTGATTTTGTTGTCATAAAAGCCTCAGGATCCATCAAGGACTCAGACCTTTTAGGTTTCTATTAAAATACCATTATTTAATGTGATACCGTAAGAAATAAGTAGCTCATTGTTCAAGTGTGAAGGAACAGACAGCACTTAATCATGTTAAAGCAAATTAATTTTATACCTGCCTGTCAGCCAAGCTGTTGATGCATGAGGCAGCATTGCTATACTAAGCTTCAGTGAGGGTAGATTAACCTAAGGCAGGTTTACTCTTCCTTTGGGCAAGTCTCAGGACTTAACCTGCCCCCTCACCTCAAGATATTTGCACAGCAAAACCATATGGAAATATACGATTTTACTGCCATTTCCTTCCTACATTCTCACCCAAGCCATGTGCTATCACCCCTTTGTTGGAAGCAATTAGCCCCACAACTAGGTCAAGGCAGGGACCTTCAGGGCAATCCTGACCTCTTTTGATGGAATGCCCAGTGATGAAACCTGAACTGCTGCAGGGAATGGCGTGAGCTAATCCAGGGGGCTGGGCACTGAAAGGTGTGTTCCTGTGTATGTCCTACTCTGCTTGCATTGCAATGGCAGGTGGTAGCCAGGGACAGAGAGGTGATGATAAACAATGTGGAAACACATGATAAACATTTTGAGAAGTGCATGTGCTCTGTGAATATTGCACACAACAAGTGCAGCATCCCAGCAGATCGGTAGCAATTCCTAAGGCCGCTGCTTCTGGAGTCACATTCAGTTATGTGCCCATGCCCCAAGTCCCAGAAAAGTGAGGGAATGATACTGAACTGAAGTCTGGCGGTTTGTATGTCTGTCTTTAGAAGACTGAACTCCCATCTCTAGCTGTACCTCAGCCTCCTGTATGCTTTTGGGAAAACAATTTAAAGGCATGTTTTTCAGAATAATGGATTGGGAACTTCCTTTGATAAAGCATCCATCAGTATCTGTGAATTAACTCCTAGAAGCTGGTATGTGAGAAGTTATTTTAACTTGTGTTTGATGGCGGAACACGGGAGAGCTTCCCAACCCAGTCAGGACAATGCCTGGACACTGGTAATTCCCTTTTTGCTCTCCACAACCTAGTTTCCATCAGAAGGAATCCTTCATGTTGGGAGGGAGAGACAGCTTGCTCCACTCAGGTCTCCATCATCTGGACCAACCCCAGCTTACCTTGCCTGTGATGAGGCTAAAATACCTACTGATGCTGATGGAACAGCCTGACCATAAAGTGAGCTTCTGCTAGGACTCTCAGGATTAGTTAAGGGAAACAGCTCATAAGAAAGTGGAGAGAGAGCCCTACAGACATTAAATATTTTAGTTACACGGTCTGGTTTGGGTGTTTAAATGCATGCAGGGATTAGCACTTTAACACTGTCCACCCAAAATCAAAATGTCAGTTTAATAAAGTTTACAAAAGTTTATGCAAATATTGAAAGTGGAAGATTAAAGAAAGATTACTGGAAATAGAGACCTTGAAGAAGTAAAGGAGTTTTATAACTTGTTACTGTTATTTTGACCTTTCAATATGTGGCAATATTATATTTGGAAAGAAAGTGTATGACCTCTGAGATAGTGTTCAGTGGGGAAGATTGCAGGTGGTGGAGTCACTATCCCTGGAGGTGTTTAAAAGTACTTGTAGCACTTGAGGCTATGGTCTAGCGGCTAGAGAGATGTTAGGATGAAGGTTGGACTTGATCTTGGTGGTCCTTTCCAACCATAATGATTCTATGATTCTTATTCTGTATCTCTATAAGGATACTTGCTCATGCTTTAGAACAGGTTTTTCAAAAGTACTTATATACGGATTGCTTTCAGAGTTTTATGTAAAATAATGTTTGTTTAATATTTTAGTGCTGTTTTGGGAAAGTAAGCAATATTTATGTTTATATCTGATTTACATGATCAGTAATAAGTTGGGAAATATTATTTTGAACTTATAAGCAATTTTCAGGGGAAATGTCAGTTTTCAGAGCTGGTAGCTCCTCTGATAATACAACAATATTAAACTGTCATAGTTTAAAGAAGTGCAATTTTGTCACCTAAAACCAGGGGAAGCGGCCATCTCTTTTATGAAGACATTCTAAAGGTTATAAGATTCAGAATCTTTCCGAATAAGTGTGTGAAATTGCCTCTTAAAGTACTGCTTATTTATTTCCGCATTGCCTATGCTCTAGATCTTTTTATTAACACACTGAAGTGGGCTAATTTTGACATGTTTTAGAGTTGGCTGCCACCTACTGGGGGTCTGGCCTTGTTTCTTTTTTTTAAGGTGGTCTGGCTGACCTAGAGGTGTTGAGTTCGTGTTTTAACTTTATAAAGATGGTAACATAAACTGTGAATACCTAAATGAATTTAGGCATGACTGACTTGAAAACAGAAAGTACACGTCGCTGCCTCGTGAAATATGTTTAAAGGGAAATAAAAAGTAACCTCTCTGCTGCTTGTCACATGTCAGGCTATAACTCCCTTAATTGGAAAAAAAAGTTTATTCTATTGAATAACATCCCTCTGAGGCAATGCAAAACATCCCAAACCTCCTTTCTTTTTACCAGCATGAAAGTGCTATATATAAGATCATATATTATTCAATACAATTTAGTTTAACATGTACAAAATATCTGCATTTTAATGACACTGCAAGAACTTTACCCAACAAAAGAATCTACCAGCAGTTGTTGAAGACACGCTACACTGTATTATAGAGAGCTACTGCTTTATGAACAGTGGTGCCCAAAGCATCAAGGAAGCTATCACACAGTCCCTTGCACAATCATGACCATAATTACTGAGAAGAAATTAATTTTTTATTGTATGAAGCCAGTTACCATATGTTGCTGCAGTTTGCACCCTTTTTGCATTCTGCTGTACAGTAGGAGAACTAGAAATCTTAAGCCAGTTCCAAACCTAGGTAAATATTACTTGCTTTTAACACTAAACCCAGCTATCTGAGCCAACGAACTCTATCCCATCATTGGCTGCTCCCAGTCTTCAGAAGATAATAGACCCACTTGCCAGTATTAATGCCAGAAAAGCTACAGTTTGTCTATCAAAGTTGATTGTGGTCAACTGTTTTAGTAAGCCTGTTCGAGTAACCTTTCACAGGATGACAGAACACCATCCTCAACAGAAAGGTGAGAATCAGGCTCTTAGACTGTAGGCTTGGACTAACTGAGAGCACAGTGAATGTTCTTAGCATGTGAAGATAGACCTCAAAAGATGAAATAAATCTCATATAAAGTAATTAATGATCTACTCAATGAAGACAAAGGAAGAACTTCAGAACTATCTCTTGATTAATCAAAACTCATCCAGATCACAAAATTTGAAAGTGCTTTAAACTCTTGAGTGAAGATTACCTGAGCTAAGGTTCCGAGCATATAACCTCACTCCAGCAGCAGCAGCCTAGCTCCACTGTAGGGGAAGACCTCTCTAATTAGGAGCTTCATCTAATCCTCCTTTTCAACAGTGTGGTGGGTGCCTACCAAGCCGCTCTATCACTCCCCCTCCTCCACTGTGCAGGGAAGAAAAATACAATGAAAGGCTTATGGGTTGAAATAAGGACAGCGAAAGATCACTTAGCAATTAACATCATGGGCAAAAGAGACACGACTTGGGGAAATCAATTTAATTTATTACCAATCAAATCAGAGTAGTATATTGATAAATAAAAAATAAAACACCTTACCCTCACAACTCCTTTCTTCCTGGCCTTAATGTGACTCCTAGTTTCTCTGTCTCCCCCCCTGTCAGTGGCACACGGGGATGAGGAATGGGGATCGTGGTCATTTTGTCACATTTCTCTGCCACTTCTCCCTCCTCAGGGAGGATTCCTCACACTCTTCCCCTGCTCCAGTGTGGGGTCCCTCCCACAGGAGGCAGTCCTCCATGAACTTGTCCAACATGTACTTCCCACACACTGTAGTTCTTCATTAACTGCTCCAGCATAGGTCCCTTCCACGGGGGGTAGTCCTTCAAGAACAGACTGCTGCAGTGTGGGTCCCCCATAGGGTCTCATGTCCTGGCAGCAAACCTGCTCAAGCATAAGTCCTCTCTCTTTCAGGTCCTGCAAGGAGTCTGCTCCAGCATGAGCTTGCCACAGGGTTACAGCCTTCTTTAGGCATCCACCCGTCTCAGTGTGGTGGTCCTTCACGGCCTGCAGATGGATATCTGCTCCACTGTTAACCTGCTCCACTGTTAACCTCCAAGGGCTGCAGTGGCACAGCCTGCCTCACCAAGATCTTCACCATGGGCTGCAGTAGAATCTCTGCACCAGTGCCTGAAGAACCTCCTCCTTCTCCTTCTTCACAGACCTTGGTGTCAGCAGAGTTGTTTCTCTTACACATTTGTATTCCTGCCTACAGATGTAATTCCTCTAGAGGAGTAACATTTTCCCCTTCTTAAATATATTACCACAGAGGTGCTAGCATTGTCATGGGTGGGCTCAGCTTTGGCCAGGAGCAGATCCATCTTGGAGCCAGCTGGCATTGACTCTATCAGAAACAGGGAAAGCTTCTAGATAAACTCTTCAATTTAGAACCAGTTTTTATTAGATTTAGTAAACACAGAACTTCTTCTAAAGTAATGCTGATAGTTAAATTGTAACTAGTAATTAGTGTGCAATTGCTACTACCTACCTCCTTCAAGTAGATTTACAGAGTGAGATGAGGTTTTTTCCGGTTCCTACGGAGCAGGACCTAACTGTATGTGTTTGGCTCAAAAGACAGACGAGACTTGACTCATTATCACACATTTTTTTGGCTTATAAGTGACAAGGTTCAGTAAAATTCTGATCACTTCTATCACCAGGAAAAAAGTGAAACTTAGTAGAATCATGAACAGATACTCTCTGTATTTGTGCCAGTGTGTTTAAGCTTCATATCTCCGGTACAGACCAGCACTGCAGAATGTTTTCAGGGTATGAAAACAAATGCTAGGAGTCTGTTGAATTAAGTTAGTCTAGTCAGTCTTACTCATATTAAAAAAAAATAAAAATTCTTACACTACTGTTAGAATATAACATTTCAATTCAGAATTAAGGACAGTGAACACTAGACAGCTCATGTTAGAGCAAAACTTAGAGTTGAACACACTAATTGCCCCTCCTACTGTTCAGTTCAAATCTAACAAGCCTCAAGCTGTTAGTACATACTTTATGAACAGATGAACACATCAGTCTGTGTCCTACCCTATGAGCGGACGGAGTGTATTATCATATGTAACTGAGGAAGTACGTTGAGAGTGTTACTGGCACATCTTGCAACTGATACTGCAGGCACCGACCCACGAGGCGGAAATCTCTTCATTGGCACTGCACAGCCACCGTCTAGACAGAAAGCAGGATAGTTGTCTGGTCAAGGTGTGGGCTCTGAAGCAAAGCTGTCCTGCAGAAACCAAACTTGTAGTCCTGTCCTGAGCAGTGCAGATGTGGCAGGTAACTGAGAGCCAGCTTGTTCTCTGTTGCTAAGGGGAGTGGGCCACATAGAAGTGAGCTTTTTTCTACTCTGTAGTTCCAGTTCTTCCTGTCTTTTTCACTTTTGCCCTCTCCCTCCATCTTCTTCCTAACATTCACTTCAGAACCAGTAGTCCTGGGGCCAAACTGAATATTCATTACTTCAGTCACCAGTGTTTGCAGCATGTTACTAGGACTCCCCTTTCAAGGGTACTGTAACACTATATCAGTTCCCTTCAGCAGCCTTCCTCTATAGTGTTTGTCATGTATCTTGAGATACATTTTTATCTGCTAGGCAAAGGTGACATACATTAACTACATCTCCCTAGTGCAATGTCACATAGCCAGGTTGCATTATGCTACCAAGTAATCCCTAAAAAAAAAAAAAAAAAAGGAAAAGCAGTAAGAGTTGGGAACTTATTTAGAATTTGCTATAACTTCTTTTTACACTCAGAAGGTACAGATGCAGCTTTAGTCCAGAGATAGATAAAGTATCATCACATTTTATCTTACCATTGAATTTACAATTGTAATAATATTTAAGCAGATGTCCTCTATTGCATGACTGGTTTGCTGGTTTTGTCTTTATTAAATACACCTGTATTAAAATGTAAAGTTTACTCCTCCACGGAATTGTTCACCTTTTAGAAAAAGATTGGTTACAGGGAAAATACTCATATGTAAAATGGCACTAGCAGTATCATTAGAACTGCCATTAATTATCTATGTTCTCCACTTAGTGGGTGATTTAAGTGTTAAATCTATATTTAAAAGACTTTTTTCTTTGGTATTATTTGCAGATAGTGTTTTCCATACTAAAGGCATGTCCACACTGCAGTTTAGAGCAGAAATTGCTACACTAGTTTCAGACAAATTAGCTGCAGTAGCACAGAGTAACTGATAAGGT
>JAVSBS010024730.1:0-49923 GCA_033124195.1 Coracias cyanogaster | reverse complement strand
ACCCCCCCCCCCTTTTTTTTTTTTTTTTTTTTTTGGAAATAAATATAACAAAGGGCACACAGATTTGACCTAATGGGTCAACCATCAAAAGTTAAACTGATTTAAATAATTAGACCTAGAATGTCAGGCACCACTGCAAATAATTGCTCCTAATGCTTTTAGGATTAGATTGCTAATGAAAAGGCGCAAAAAGGAGGCCACTTGCAGTTGTGGAAATAAGTCAATTTTCTTTCCATATGTCATTTTCCCCATGCAGATTTGCTGTGAAATCCTAAAGAGTCATTTACAGCTTTCTCTCCAGAGCTGCTGGAGTATATACAATAGTCCTGAGTCATAAAAAATAGTAATGTCATCTTGAAATACTAGTTGTTTATACACTGTATTTATCAAGCACAGCAAGCATCTGCTCACAGTTCTGACATTGCCCAATGAAAGTGACTATTGCATATTGTTTTCCCCTTTAATTTGTGGACAAGCATGGGAACCGTTCGAATATAAACAGCATTCCGCACCAAATTTAAACCAGTTTTGGTCAAAGGACAGTTTATTAGCAGAATATGATTTAGATGCCCTTCTGAGCCGGTTTCCGGCTGCTCTCTCGGGGTTACTCTAACAGCTCGGTGCCATCCCGGGTGACTGCGGTCCCCGCCCGCTCCGCACTCGCTCTCGCACACGGATGGCCCGGTGCGAAGGTGCCCACCCGCCCCGCTCGCCGTTACCCGCCTCTCCAGGCGCCGAGGCAGCCCCTGCTCCCAGCGGCTGCCGCTTCCGCAGCAGAAACTTTGGAGCCGCCGAATCGCCGTGTGTCCGTACGCGTTCAGCCGAGCGGCCGGGAGCGGCGGCGGCGCCGGGCGCGGTGTCCGGCGGGCGCGGGGTGCCCCGGGAGGAGCGCGGCTGGCGGCCGCGATAACGGGGAGCGCGGGGGGCGCGCCGAGAGCCGCCCGCTCGCCGCCGTGCCCGCTTCCACCTGGGACCGCTCCAAGCCCAAGTCAATAATTGACTTCGCCCGCCGGCTCTCGCCCCATACAAAGGGGGCCGGGAGCGGGCAGGAGCAGGCCGGGCGCTGCGGGCACCGCGGGGCTCCCCGGGCCGCGCACCCCGCCTCCCCCCGGCCCCCTCCCCCCGCCGGCTCGGCTTCGCTTTTAAATGCAACCAGAAGCACAAAAAAAGCTCCCGCCGAGCTGGCACCGGCACCGGCGCGCTGGGGATGCAGAGCCCGGCCCGGCTCCGCGGCGCCGCTCACCCGGAACCGGGCAGCGGCCGGCCCGCCCGGCTCCCCGAATTACGCGCCTCGGCAGCGTACTGCCAGCCTGGACACACAATCTAATTTAATTTTCTTTTTTTTTTTTTTTTTTTCCAAACTGGGTGGACAGCTCTCGGCCGGGCCGGCGGGCCGGGGAAGCGCATTTCCTCCGGGGGCACAAAGCCGGGCGGGCAGGGTCCTGCGAGCCCCCGGCCGCGGGAGGGGGCGCGATCCTGCCGAGGCTCCGTCCATTGCGTCCGAGACGAAGCCGTAACAAAAGCCAGAGACCCGCAGCCACGGGCAAAGCGAGCGGAGCCGGCGGGTCCTTCCCTCCCCGACCCCGAACGGCCGAGGGGGGCGGCGGGGAAAGGGGGAGCCAGGGCAAAAGTTCACGGCGGTGCTGGTAGGGCAGGGGGTGCTCGGTGGGGCAGGGGCCGGCGCTGGGGTCGGGGGATGCCGGCCTGGCTCCCCGCCTTGCAGCCCCGCGGATGGAAAGGAGGCGATGCAAGTCCCCGAGCCCCTTCCCTGCCCTCTCCTCCACAATGCGGCCGGATCCCCAGCACAAACACGCCCCCCGGCACCCCCGAGGCTCCGCTCCCTCCTTTCGGGGCAAAAATAAATAAATAAATGAAATGAATACAGCTCACTTGCATGGGGCGAGCGGGGATGGGGCGAAGGCTGCTGGTGCTCCGGGGCTGCGTGCCCGCCCCGCCGGGCAACCCCACGCCGGGCAGCAGCTGCGGCCCCCGCCCCGACCCCGCCGCCGCCGGGGAAGGGGCAGCGCGCACACACAGACACACGCAAATGGCACGGGAGGAGGGGGAAAGTTTCCAGCCGCTTCAACCGAATAGCTCACGTTTGCAATCCCCAGACTGGCACCGGGGCGAATACACCGTATGCCCGCCCCGGCCGCCAAGCACCGGGGCAGCGCGCCGGGAGAGCCAGGGGAGGGGGCCCGGGGCACCGAGAGAGGGGGGCAGGACGGAAAAGAAAACGATCCCCTTTTTTTCTTTCTTTCTTTTCTTTTTCAATGGAACTGCCGCTGGTGCCGGGCACGGCTGCTGCAGGGCAGGGAACAAGGGGACACCCCCGCCACCCCGGCGACTCTCCGAGCGGACCCGTGCGGATGGGCAAATGACCGGGGCTGCAAATAAAGAGCGGGGCGCGGGGCTGGGCTGCACCGCGGAGCCCGGCAGCGCCCGGCCGCCCGCGCCCCGCTCCGCGTTACCTTCTTAGTGCATCTGGAGCAGCAGCTTTTCTTCCCCTTCCCCTCTCCTCCTCCTCCTCCTCTCCCTCTCCTGTCCTCTCGGTTTATACCAGCCTGTTCCTCATCTCACAGCCTTCCTCCCAGCGCCATCTTGCAAGCTTGTGACGTTGGGAGCCGCTCACCCCTGACCCACATTTGAATAGAAGCCAAAATGAAAAAAAGAAGAGGAGAGAGAGAGGGAGAGAGGAGAGAAAGAGGGGGAAGAAGAAGAAGAAAGAGCGGAACAAGGAGAGGCAGGGGAAGCAGCAGCTAGGCAAGTGCTGTGCCAGTGTGGAACAGCATCGGCTCCCGCTCCCTTGCCAGCTAGTTTAATAATAAGCAGTTTCCTGCTTTTGCAATAAATGTTGTGGCGGCGGGGCTGGGAGAGGGACGGGGAGCTGGGTAATTCCCACCGAGGGAGCAGGGCTTCCCCCACCCCGAGCCGCCCCCCCGGCCCTGCCACCCACACCCCGAAAGCCAGCCCGGAGCCCCACCGCTACCTCCCGGCGACCCAGAGGCTGCTGCTCCCTGCCAGGTTTGGAGCAATGAAAAAGCATTTGTTAGGATTATTTCTCCCATCACTGATGCGGTCTCAGGCGTGCGTTAAGAGAAATTATATAGATTATAGCTTGTACGTGTATTGGAATCTGGAATGAGCTTTATGCACAAATTAAGAAAACATCCTCATGTATAACACAATTTGCCTATTGGCTTTTTGTCACTTCTGTTTGTTAAGGACTGACAGTGCATTTTGCACCCTCCAAGAGACAGATGAAGACATGGCCTTTGCACCCAGAGAATCTGTAGAAATCTGAAGTTTCGTTTTGTGCATATTTGTTTTTAGTTATTTACCTACTGGAAGTATATCAAGGGGAAAAGTTATTTGCGTTTTGCATCCCTGGTCCTACAAAGACTTTGATGCATGCTTAACTTTAAGCACATCAGTAATCACACTGAGCAAGCAGGGGCTATTCAGATGCTTATACTAAGCATGTGCACAGCCTGCAAGCTCAAGCCATTATTTTGTAAAATGTTAAGTGAACTGATACCATCTTAATTTTACTGACCATTGCCACAGAGTACAACTGTACGGAAATCTGAATTACACCTTTGTAGCACTTTCTCCCTTCAGTAGCTAATTAATCTGCAATAACAGGAGCTATGCACGTAAACGTTTTTGTTGTAATTGTGCACAGGAGTTCTTCCACTATCCCATGTAGGAATCAGTATATTACCTACAAGTGCGAAATGATGTTTTCTTTTCTGCTGTGCTCTCACAGCCACCCATAACCAAAACTCTCTGTAGCCTGAGCAAGGTGATTCATTAGTGAAGCTGAGCCTACCATTTAACACATCTCTAAGAATTCCCTAATAGCCTCAATGCCAGCAACTCTCCCAGCCACTTCCTGTGCAGATCCCTGCAGTTTCCACGCACTTCAGCTGGATCCCAGCTGCCGCCTAAGCTCTCCTTCCCTGATAATAAAGATATTCTCTAGTTGCTCATCCAGAGTTCAAAGTTTTTGCAGGAGATGGTTTCTTCAGCCCTACCAAAGTGGCTTGAGGAGCAAATAAAGATAAGGCAAATCACAACAACCGTATCAGAAAGGTCTGGGCTGGTGGTTTGTTCACAGTACACCCAATAAAGAGCAGAACACTTTAACAGTGGTGAGAACAGCAAACCTGACTGTCAGCACAAGACCCAGTCAAGTAGATAAGGATCAATTCAAGACTCTTCCCCCACCAGGAAAGTTAATTTAAGATTGGTGGTGCTGCTCTTAGCTGTATTTTAAAGCTGAGTGGCCTTGCAAATAGCCAGGGAGGTGTAGGTAGCCATTTGCTTCACGCTGTGCCAGGGGAATTGGTAGGCAAATACACTAAAGTCCTTGTGCTATGTTATCTGCTGAGGGGGAAGATGCACCACGGAGTTATTTCAGGCAAGTTTAGACATTTGTTTTTAGGAAGACCTGCTTTTGTGAATCTCTGTGTGGCATCTCAAGACCTCAACAATGCCACCATCTGCCCTCAAACTTCCTTCCTTCCTTCCTTCCTTCCTTCCTTCCTTCCTTCCTTCCTTCCACCCCAGAAACAGTCAGCAGAACAGCCTGTGTGCCCCTGCCAGTTCACAGACAACATCTTAGTTCAAACCCACTTTCATCAGACGTTTGAACAAAGGTGCCAGGCTTTGCACAGGAATGGCTTGAGGCACAAGCATTTCAGTCTGTCTGCCAACTTTGCTAGGTAGGAGATAACTTTCAGAGTGAAGGGAGTGAAGAAGGTTGGGAAAAAAAGAAATGTCCTAAAATGCCATCACAAGCTTTAGTCTGCAAAAAGCTTTACTTGTATGTGAATCTTCTCTTGGTTTAAGGACAATCAGTTCCAAGCATCGCTAAGGAAATGGAGAGTTAGACATTTCCTCAGTGGAGAGGAGACAAAAAAAGATAGAAATTAGGTGTCTGGCACCTAGAAATGATATGGTAGGATGCAGCACTGCATTCAGCTTCATATATACATGATAATTATAAGGTTGGAAAGCATTAATGAGAAAGCTAGACCTGGTGCTGTCCCTAGAACCATGGACATCTGTGAAGAATCTGATGAGCCAAGTAGAAGTATGACCACACCCACCTGGAAAACATCTACAGGCATGCAAGGCAGATACCACGATACCTATAATGTCTCCAAGCAACCACAGCTAGGGAACTTGCCATCCAAACAGTGGGTACACCCTCAAGTTCCAAGAAATCACACCCACTGTGGGCACATCTGGCTCTGGGTGAAATATATGCCCGTGTACGTGAAAAGCGAACATATTACTCCCTTACTGAGAACAGCATTCTCAGGTGAAAGACCGGACGGGAAGGGTAATGGTGGCAGGCTGAGGATATTCCAGAGGATAGTTTAGGCTAGTGGATACTTTGAAGAAAGAGGCTCTTAGATTTCCAGCCCAATATTTGTGATTAACTTTGTTTTCTAATTTTACATGCCTGTGGGTTTTTTAACATTTATTTTGAAAAGAGCGCAGTCAGGATGGCAGCAGTGGATTGTGCTGGGTGCTCTGTGGACAGAGATGAAAGCTTCAGCTTCATCTCAGCTTCAGCTTCAACACAGCTCGGTGTGTTGATGAATAGGTTGAATACAACACATCCCAAGTAGCTATGGCGATCAGATTTTTATCCTGACAGTATACAAAGAATTCAGAACAAAATCCTAGGAGCAAGCTGATTTCACACCATCCTTGTATATTAGCCCTTAGTTATCTATTCACAAATAGCTTTGTAATGCTGCTTTCAGGCAGAAAAGTTTAATTAATTGTGTCTCCCCAAAATAAGTTATTGCTTCCAAAATACTTAGACTCAAATCAAGTCAGTGGCTGAAACTCAGAGGAATTTCAGGGCTTCAGCTTGGTTTTAGTCATTTTCGACCAACTGATGGGTTCAGAAGCAGCTCCAGTCCTTTGTAGCAGTGCTAATAGCAAGTTTATACTCATAATAAAACAGGAAGAGGACGTGGGGAGAATTGTTGTAGTGGCAAGCCAGTGCTGTGGGTAAGGAATGAAGTAATCTGAGCAAAGAAAATGCCATTGCAGAAAGTAAATAGAATAATGAGCAAAGGGTGGCCATGTGCCCTTACAGCTCTTCAGTGCCACCTGTCTCCAGTCCCAGCCAGTGGATGTCCAGTGCCATCTAGCAGGCAAAACAGTTGTTTACAGTAGTCAGCTGATGGGTAAAGCTGGGCGGAAAAGTTGACGTGAAAAAGTGAAAAACTGTAATTCAAGGAACTAAGCAAAACATACAGGGCAGAGAATGCCAGCGTCCGAAAGCAAAGTGAAAGTGAGGGCTAACCAGCATGCTCCTCAAGAATAAATAAGGATTTAGCCCTAAAAATAAAGGAAGTTTCTTAGCAGAGGCTTGCAGTCATTGCCTTTGCAGCAGGGTAGTCCTGATGGTGCCACTAAAAATGCTGAGGACCAGAACATCAGACTGGAGCTGAAACAGGCATCCTCTGAGGCACAGCAGTGACCCAGGGAAATTGTGTTTGAATGGTAACAGAACAGCTGGTGATAGCTCATGATAATAAAAAGTTATTTTACTATCCCCCTAATATAAATATCCCTGTACAGTCAGACATGTGTGTCTGGAAGGTTGTTTCTAACAGACTCGGAAGTGTGCATGGAAGAGACTCCAATCTGATGCTAAGATGGTTTTTGCAAATCTTTTCTCTCTTAGCTGCAAATGCTCTCTGTATGAATGTACTACCCTCGGTAAAGCTCCTTTACAACTCACTGGATTAGTTGGTTCCCCCACTGCTATCGGGGGTCTTTTGACTGCAGTTGGCGGATGAACACAAAGAACATTACACTTTGACCTTTCTATAATGGTACCTTAATTTCTCATATCCGTTTCTATTTTTATGAATTCAAAACTTGATAGTGCACAAATTCTACAAATAATTTTTCCACAGCTGAAAAGGAAAATACACTCTTATAGGAAACTTATATGTAGTCGAGGAGAATCAGAAGCTGTGAATGTAATCTGAATCCTTAATATCAAAAATAGATGCAAAGTTCCCCAATTGAGAGCTCATTTTATGCTGCGGCTGGTCACAAATTCACTCAGCTCTGCCTCAGTGTGCATTGTAAGGCTTCTGTTCAAAATCATGGGGTTAGAAATGCAATTAAAAAAAAAATAACAACATAAGGATATGAAAGATTAGGTTAGTTATTTACTGCTTGTAAAAGGACCTATTTTGTACACTTCTGCTTCTGTTGTATTCTTAGTGATAGAAAGTTCTAACTTCCTTGGAAGAGAAGAAGCACACAATCTTTTTATTGCTACAGGCTGAAGCTTTTTGCTAGGTGGTCTGGCATACACAGGGCTGATGCAAGGGGTTTTGCGACTCTAATCAGATAAAAACATTGCTTCCATTATAACAAGATCTTTGATTTCTATTGGCCTGTGAATTTCATTGCTAATATGTTCACTCTGTACCTATCTACAAAACATCTGTGTTTAACTATGTCTACCCTGTTAGTTAATATAGTCTGTGCAATGGCATAATTTCACCGGACTATGGGAGAGCAATAAAATGTGAGGAAAACAACTGATGAACAAACCCACTACCTATGTATGTTAGGAATAAAGTGGGATTTGCTGAAAATAACTCTGAAATAGATATCAGAAGGAAATTCAAATAAAAAGGAAACATTTCTTCAGCCATATAAATAAACCTGGGAACAAGAAAAGAACTGGTGCCAGTGTGAAGTGTGTTGACAAGGAAAAGATCAAAACTACTTTTGTACCTAAGATGTAAATGAAAGCTTTACTGTAACTTTTAAGAGGAAGAATGGAGTTGAAGAAGGGAGCAAAACCAGCGTGATTAGTTGGAAGGAGGGGATGAAAATGGAAATTATTACAGTAAAGGTGAAAGCAAATCTGAAAGAGCTCATCATTTTCAAGCAAGGGAGGTGAGGTAATTTCCATCTCAGAATTCCAGAAGAACAATTTCCAGATTGATAGCAAGGTTTTGAAATAAGTTTTTGAGTTGGAGCTTGTTCTTGCATGTCTTTAAAATAGTAGATATAATACTTTCATTTTAAAAATTATTTAAAACTTAGATAAGTAGCCACTGGGCTCACTGACTTTGAAACCATTTCAGGCTTTCAGAAGAGTTTTGAAGTAAAATATAATTAACAACAACAACAAAAAAGAAAGCGCAAAAGAGAACATAAACAGGACAAAATGCAACACCACCACTGATCTTGCGAAGTATCCTGAGTTATTTATTTCCTGAGATAAGTGATTTTCTAAAGAAGGGGAAATGTAGTAGATCTAATCTGTATGGATTTTAGTCAAGCATTTGATATGATGCCACATGGGAAATTATTAATTAAAATGGAGAAGATGAGGATTAGTGCAAGAACAGTAAAATACGTAAGGAATTGTCTGAAGGAGAGGTGCCAATAGATTACTATTGGGATAGAGAGATTACTAGTGACTCAAGACTGAACTTTAATATTCTCTACAATGATCTATTGTCATTTAAGCTGGAGAATGCTAAAGAAATTTTCCAATGAAGCCAGCAAGAGGCACTGCCATTAACAGGATCAGAGTATCATGGCTGGTGAGCTGGAAGACAGTGAAAGCAAGGAGCAATGGAAATGGGATCCAATTCCATACAAGAACAACATATATTTGGGATGCACTTCACCATTAGCCATCAAAAATTAGACGTCTTCTTCAAGCTGATCATGAGGGCTTCTTCCTAAGCCAGTGAAAAAGGGAAGATTCCTCAAGAACTGAGGTCTGTCCTGCCTCTTCTGAATTCTTAATTCAGGATAAGAGGCACTGTTCTTGGATGTGTCTGTCTCTAGTAACTATAAAGAACCCTATGCAGGAGGATGAAGAAAAATAAATTATCTTGAAGGAAGAAAACAGACTACAGTAAAAAAAAAAAAAAAAAAAGAATGCATTACTTTGTCAGTGGATGACTGAACCATCAGTACATGAGGCAGTAATAGAAATGTCAAATGTGATCCTAGACAAGGTCCTGGAAGCAATAGGAAGGCACTGCTGACGTTGCACAAGGCGCTGCTGGACCGTCATGTCTGTTGTTGTGTAGGATCTCATCCCAGGTATTAGGACAGGTATTAGTCTATCAGGATGCCCAGGGAAATTGTAAGAGACACTTGCTTTCCAACAAGAGCGAGGAGCTGAAAACGACGACTTTGCAGGCAAATGCTGATCCCTGGGTACGAGAGATGTGCAATATGTTGCTGGTAGTGGCTGGGAATTGCTGAGGTGCCAGGATATCTTCCAATCTTGTATTTCTAATGTTGCAGATAGGAGAGTATTAATCATGAAAAGCAAGTGTATACTTTTGACTACTTCTTTTTGGTTCTGTTTGTATTTCTTTATGTTTGCGTGTAAGTACATACATGTGTGTGTATACGCACATCCATCCATCAATACATATTTAAATGAAGTTTTGCTTCGATTGCTTATCAGGTAGCACAGAGATACTGAGCTATATTTTATATTCTCTGTAATAACACACAGACCCAGCCAGTATAATTATTAATATGCTACAGTTCTGAGTATTTGTGGTGTTGACTTTCAAGTTATAGGTAACCAAAAAAATCTCTTCTTGTCCTCACATTAGATATAAATAATAGGAAGAAACCCCACCAAATTCAGCTATACATAACATCTTTTTGCTTTCTTCATGTGTATGTGCTTTGGGTGGCAGTGTGTACAGTATGCATAAGTAATTAATGTTGCAAGCTGGAAGAATGAATTATTGTCAGATGGAGGTAAAGCATACAATATGGTCAAGTAAGCAGTTCCAATAATAGCTGTGCTTATAGAAGCAAAATGTAATAGAGGGCAAACTCTACAGGTTGTCAGATTGGTGTCAATGTGGAGCCTTGTTGCCAGTTGGTGCCCACGGGAAGGCAGAAGGATTGGTTTTAGCTGAATGCTTTAGAGCTTACGTGTTTACCACCCGTAATGAGATTGCTTCTCAAGCAGTGGCACTTCAGCAAAGGGCATAGGTAATTTTAGCTTGATTTAGTTGGTGGAGATCTAACTAAAAGCCACCTTTTCCTTCCTCCCCAACTTGGCATTTTCTCTAGGTGGACACAAGCCATGAGCTGTCATTGCTGGACATCTAGCTGAGGGCCACCATGCCTCTCCAGCTGGGAACTTGGCTGAAATAAATGGAACTGTCATAGAGCAACTGGGCTGTGCAACCTCCCCAATCTGGCACTGCCCAGGGTGAAGCACAAACCCAGGGAGTACTACAGGTTTGGTCAGGTCACAGCAGTGTTTTTAATTAATGAGGTAGACAAGGTAATCACAAGATACAAGGACAATAAAAAGGCTCGTTCCCATACCACATGGACACCAGAATGTTAGGGTATGTTGTAGTCCAGCTGAAGACTGCCCTTTAAAACCAATGGCCGTGCAATATTACTTTTAATATTGTATGAGAGAAAGAAACTGCAGTTCCCCAGATTACACGCACACATACAAAGGTGTATTTTAACTGAGTACCTGTGGTCTCAAAATCAACGTCGCACACACAGGCACATGCACAACACGCACGTACATGCACACAGACACTGGGCACAGTCCCTGCAGGGTTTGCCACCTATCCCACCTACCTCTTTACAAACAAGCAGGGTCCATTTTCAAACTGCTCAGTATACAAAGCAGATAAAGACTGGCATGGAAGAGCCCATGGGCAGCTTGGCAGCCCTCAGTAGTTACTGGTATCAAAGGTCAGTGAATGCTAAAAAATAAATATGTTCCAGTGCCAGCAGGGCACTGGTGATCAAAGATAAAAGTTTTTCTACCACCAGAGAGACATTTTCTTGTTTGGTGCCAACATGAGCAGCATTTACTGTGAGTTTTCAAGTGCTAGTCAAAATATATGGGTGTGAAATATGTTTTGCTGACAGGGGATGTGCTCCAGAGGCCAGCCTCTCACCCTAGCATACCCTATGCTGTTCTCATGGAAAGTGGGTTTTGCGCGCACCTGAGCTGCAAGGCAAAGAAATTCACTGGGTTCTGATACTTTTCATTCTTTTTATTTTCCAATGTTTTTGTATTTTTTTCACCCTAAAAGTACTGTTTGAGTCTGACTTCACAGATGCTGGTGTAAACCGGAATAACTACACCGGAACCACTGGAATGACAGAAGTGAAAGGGAGAGGACACTCCAGCCCAGTGCCTGACATTGTTAAACAGGGTTATAAACACCATTGGTCTGTTCATATTCATCTTCTGTGATTAACGCCAGTGACAAAGGGAAGGCTGCCTAGTCATTTCACACCGTGTAATGCAAGGTGACTATAGTTCAGAGGACAAAGAAAGAGAGATTGGGTGTTTTTTCAGGAGACGACAGAAGACTGGTTATGAATGTTTGGAGTGATTCATTGTTTTCTGTACCAGCACCGAGGTCTGAGTGGCACTTTCTTGCAGATTTCTAGATGTAGCACCAGTTTAGGGGTTATCATGGGGATGCAGACTCTGCTTCTCCTTCCTCTTTTCAGTACATGCATTCTTGTTTTCCTTTTGTTTCTCTGGAGGCACAACGTCTCTGGTAATGTTCTCACACTGTTTTAACTTAAGGACAATGCATGTAAAAAGCAACACACTAGAAATCCAGATGCTGGTCCCTCATTCTCTCCTATTGCCCCTGGGCCAGAGTCTTATTGCAGCAGCTTTTAGCCTGCTCTAACCAGTGATGGTGCAGGAACAGGGAACTATGAATTGAACACCAAAGACACCACAGTGGCCACCTAGAGCCGCACATGAGGTGTTCACAGGCTAAGAAGGTCCATGGCAGAACTCTAGGATGAACCAGAGAAAAATATTTTCAACCTTTCCTAACTTCTGGTGACAAATCCAATGTTCTAAATTGTGATGCTATCCCTATTCCTTGGTGTAACATTTGCAAACTGTGACGTGTGGCCAGGTAATAGTCAACTTACCCAGAATGTACACTAAAGATTCTACATGATGTAGAGAGCAAAACGGTATGTATCATTAACAATATTTGCTGAAAACTCTTTAGCACGTCAACAGATTGCAGCGTTTAGGACATTACCTTTTCCAGTGGCTTTACAAACACTGGAGAAGGATGCAGAGCAGTAAATGTTACATTCCTAATTGTACAAATAGAGAAACAAAGAGACAAATCTTTCTTCCAAGTGCTCAGGCAAGCAAAGGCCAAAGGAAAATTCTGGAGTAGTGAAGGACCAGAAGTATGTAGTTGTGATGAATGTCATTGCTGCCCATTTTGTCCAGCACAATGGACAGGCCACATTCACTCTCCCAAAGGTGGGAGGCAGAGGATGCTCCTCAAGAAAATCACTACACCTTCTTGTATATCAAACGACTCTCTGTCAGGGGCTGAATGAGAGGAGAGCTGGATACATGGAAGGGGAGCTAGTGTGGACAGCTGTGCACTTCTGCAAGTTCTCCCCATTCTCCTGGAAGCTTTAACAGCACATCTAGAACTCTCAAGATTTGCTTTAGGAACTGAGAACTTGCCCAGAGGCTGAGAAACAACATGACGTGCTTTGGGCTGCAAGAGTCCATGTCAGAAACTGGTTAGAGCACAAGCATTTCTGCATCCCACTCCTCTGCGTAGATGAGCAACCCACGCCTCTATAAATCATACAGGAGGCACTCATGTTACTCAGGCTTTGTGTGCATGCAGTAAATCACAGAGGCTGTATGAAGGAAGACCCATCTGTCTGCTGGCTGCTGGGGGCACTGAGGCAGTGCTCACTCTGGCAGTGGTGACTGAGTTGCCACCATGCACTTACTTTATTTTTAAATAGGGCATGCATTTTCTGGTGCAAAAAAGGGTTGCTTCTTCCTTTTCTAGTCTTAAACATGCATTATAGCTATCCTTCAATCTGTTGTGAAACACTTGTCTTAGGATAAGATCACTGAGGAAGCTGTGGCAAGAGAACCCTAACAATTTCTGGATGCTGCAGATCTTCCTGGCACTGTAATCTCTTTGATTATAGTCCTGAATATGCAAGAGAAACAATGTTTTTCCGCTCCTCTATAGTTACTGCAGTTTCCTTGGTGAGTGTTCCCAGCCCTTGAAACTCCCATCTCCTTCATTATCAAACTTACTCCAAAGTGCTGCTGACTGCTCTGTTCTCTGTCCTCTCTGTCCCTGTCTCCTTGCAGGGCCACAGCAGACTCTATCAATAAACAGCTTATTGTTGCTGTATAAGACACTACAAAACTTTTTGATCCTGTTGGTTTTCTACAGAGCAGTCAGGTGAGACTTGACTTGTGGTGACTTCAGTAAAGGGGTAGGACTCCATTTCTGACAGTGATGCTGTTTGTACGGATCACAACAATCACTATTTCTTGAGTGAAGCATCTCACAAGAAATTGAGCCCACTAAGTGTCTTCCACTTGCATTGGAACAGAGAATATTGGTTTTGTTCTCTGTAACCACAAATGCTTCGAGACTTGCCTAATTGAGACGCTGTATCTCCTTCTGCAGGGATTTCAGCAATAGAAATCAACAGAGGCAATCTTGACTTGAAGCAGGCATATTATCTTCTTTTCTGCTTTGGAAATTACTTTGCCCAAAAGGACTGAGATTTGTTGGCTCTCAGAAAGTGAAACCGTGAGCAGTGAGAGAGGTCTGGGTGACAGAGTGAGGAATTTGCTTGGTTTGTAACTGTGATTGCGTGGCTGGATTTTTATTAGTTGCAATGGCTTTCCTGGCTCTGCATAGAACTAACTGTGAGTAGTATGGGACAAGAATGCTTCCAGGGGCACTGGAGAGCCACTTTTGTGGCCTTCTTAAAATTATAATAAACATAAATAGTTAATCTGTTACATTTATTTTTCTGCTAAAAAAAAGCCAGAATGGTATAAAATATTAAAGCAGCGAAAGATGGGCTGATAATGTGCAGGAAATGCATGTATGTATATTGTTGTTGCTGCTTTTGCTGCTTTAAACAAGTGCCTCTATTTTGTTCTTAATTAAGAATTAAAGGGTTTGTATGCACATGTCTACAGTGGAGACCCCCAAGTGATTCTGAGATGAGGGTAAACTGTGGGTTTTTTTCAGCTAGTTGGAGTGAAATTACTTACCACTTGAATAGCATCTGCAACAGCATAAGGCACGGAAGCAATTTTTCTTTTGTAAGAAGATGAAAAAGAAATAAAAAAGGAGTCAAAGAGTAAGCAGGCTGAATGGGCCATTAGCACCAAACTCTAAAGATGTAGAAGTCAAATAGGATAGAAAGGCCCCATAAATTTTTACAACTCCTCAGAGAAAAACACTGTGATTATTAAAACATGAAACCTTGCTTTTCTAAAATGCTTAAAAGATTAATATAGAAATGTCATACTGTGGCTGCTGGAGGGATTATCCTTAATGGGAATGTTAGAAGTTATTTTAATGTAAAGCAAACATAGCCACCAAAGAAAGATCAAAAGTGGAACAAATTCAGGGCTCTTAGTTGCAGGAAAATGAAGTTTGTCAAGAAACTATTTCTACTCTGTTAATTAGAATGAGCAAATTCTCCATAAATACTGTGTATATATGACATAGAAAGTGATGACCTCATCTAATTAGTCATTACCTAATCCAATCACTAGCACAAGAGCAAGGCTTAGGTCTCTTTTATGAAAAATTTTGTTCCCTTTTTGGCTTGAGAAAAAGTATATTTTTGCTAATGCACATTTTTGTGAGGTCATGTGCGTGCGTTCAAATAGCTTTGATGATAATCCACCATCCATGGGCAGGGGAAGGTCGGTCACATGGCACAGTGGCAAATGCTCCCAGAGTTTGTGGTCTTTTCTGGGCAAGAGTGAATTCTGTGACTTTTTGTTTTCTTTTCAATCTAGCATTGTTACTTTTTTTAATGCAAACTGACCACAGAGCAACATACTGCTCTGGTCTGTTAGGTAAGCCTTTGAAGTCTAAATAAAAACTTCAGTGTTGCTAATTTAGAGCAAGAAATGTAATATTTTCTTTGCTATTCAGGACAGCACTTAATTTGCTGTCTGTCCTTGTTTGGCCAGTGCTGCAGTCGAACACCTGATTCCATTAGACCCCCAGTTAGCAGCGCGAGACTATCAATTCCAGGAGCAGTAATTGGTTTACAAATTCTGCTGCCATCGACTTGTTTTTTCTGCCAACGTGAGGCACAAAACCACACCACGCCACGCAGCAGTCCTCACACATTGCTGTCCTTGTTTCCCTGTGAAAGGGTTGGA
The DNA here is from genome assembly GCA_033124195.1 of Coracias cyanogaster. NCBI lineage: Eukaryota > Metazoa > Chordata > Aves > Coraciiformes > Coraciidae > Coracias > Coracias cyanogaster. The sequence goes on along the minus strand of JAVSBS010024730.1, from coordinate 34,670 downwards.
CTTGCGGAACACAGGTTCTTTTAACATTTATTTCTAAAAAGATCCATCATGCCAGTACTCAGCCTGAGTCTGCTGGTTTTGCAAAAAATCTTCCCCAGAAAGTAAGAAAGTGCTAACTCATTTTACCCAGTGTGAAAAATCACTTATTCAAATTTTTAGTGTCGTACATGACAGCATGATATTACTGGGTAATAAGAATATTTTCTTGAAATATTTATAGCAAGTTTTGTTCAATTGCCCAAATCTGTTGTATCTTTGCCTTGTCTTACCCTGGGCATAGAAATAAACTGAACTGAAATTAATGTCATTTTTTACCTTCTTGCAGCCCTGCAAGTGGCCAACTCTCAGTTTTCAGTTCAGACAAGACACCATCACCATGCAGTTATAGTCACCAGAAATTTTGCTTCAAGTTGGAATGCATTTTTTAAGCGCTCTGCAAGCGAAAGACAGACCTGCCGACAAGGTGCTGCAGGGCCTGAGATGAGCAGCACGGTGTGCTGAGGACTCGGCTCAGTGGAAGGAGGGTCTTAGTTAAAATACAAGAATTTAGTCAATTGTCAGGATTATTAAGATTTAATCTTTCTTCCTCGACTTTGTAAAAAGCTGTGCATTTACCAAACTCCACATAGTTTTTAAGGAAGAAGCTAAAATGTATCCCAGAGTATAAACTGTAGACCTGGTGAAATGGGGGTCAGTATTTACAGAATAAAATACTTCATTTATAACAGAAAACAAATTCACATTAGATTATGCTCCAGAATTGTACCTAGCAATTCTTGTTAGCATTATTTTTACTTTCTTACAATTCTTTAAAAATACAAGAGTCAGTTGGTATCTAACAGCTTTTCTCTGTGTAGTTCTGGGACATGCACTGTTAAGGTAAAAGGAAAGTGCCATAATTTCCTAATGCATGCTCACTCTAAAATTCCAGATACATTAGTATTTTTCTCACCAGTCTGATGTCACAATGATGAAAACAATGCCATCCATTTTTTTGTTATGAGCCATGGGCTACAAAGCAAATCATTTGCAGGAGGTGGCTATGACAAAACAGTCAAGCCATATATTAAGAAAAATGCACCATCCCTATAACAGAGGCTGTAATTCTTGCTTCCCTGGTGTTCCTTTAATTTGCAACGGTATAGAATAGTACAAGAAAAAGAATCTGCATGTCCTATGCCCTCATTAAAATATGATTATTTGATTATGATATCAAATGCAGGGCAAGAGCCATTGCACAGAAGCTCAGGATTTGCAGCCTTGCCTTGCAGAGCTTGTACTCCCTCCTTAAACATCAGTGCTTAACCCAGAATTCACACATACAGTAGCAAGTTGAACAGAGAGCAGAGAACTTGATTTACAGGATCATACAATGGATCATGCCTGTAAACATCCTTCTCCTCCACTTGCATTCATGCTCATTGCTCATTAATTTCCTGCTTTCTCTCATCCCCACACTATATTTCCAAAAGAACTCATTTTCATAACTGACTTGCTAGCTGGTCGCTAGGTTGGCAGAGCTGAAAAAAAGACATTTTCTAGTTGCAAGGTGCCAAATGCAGAGTGAGAGTGCAGGCATCTCATGCTGCTCCACTAATGAGCTTCAGACCTAGCAGAGGGTGAGCGTGTAGGGGACAGGAGAGGACTGTTTCTTGTTCAGAAAGAATCATAATTCTGTTGAAGTCAAATCTAGCAGGGGAGCTCTATGAGTGGCAGCCATGGAGCTTCTGTTTCACCCTTCTTGCCTCAATCCTTGTTCAACCTGGTACCATCTGTGCTTGTATTTTTTTTAAACGTGAATGTAAACATGGTGGTTTTCATGTCATTTCACAGAGTGACTCAAAACTCTGTGGAATGAAAATTTCCAGTCACTAGCAAACTGAAATATTTTGATACTCAATGTGTAAAAATCTCCTGTATGCCAGTATCCGTGCTTTGCATTTGAGGTATCTGACCTCCACTTCTGCACGCCACCACAACATCCACAGCAAGGACTCTTCTTGAAACTGGAGCAAGACATGCTGGGGTGTGTGCGGTGGTTCTTGATGTTGCTCTGGCAAATGAGCTATCACCCTAACAATGTAAATTTTCTTAGATCTTAGCATGACACCCAAGACAGGGGTGTGCACATGCCACTTAATGGCAAAAGAGAGGCTTCGTTGCATCCATTTAGTATGCAGAAGCTCAAGAACTTAGATATAGAAGCATGCTAAGATTGTGAGCGGGATGGGGGTACCTGCCGGACCAGGACTGAGCAGCCAGGAGACTCAGAGAACTTCTTCTTATTTTAATTACAGTAGCAGACAACTGCAGTGATTTTTAAATGCTCTTTCCACAAAACCTTGGAAAAGTAACCCCAAAAGAAGTAGCTGTGTGACACAGGTGATGCAGTGCTGAAGACATGGTAAATCTCTTACTGCAGAGCCTCCTGAGCAGAACACCAAGTTTCATGACAGGTGGCAATACACAGACAGCACATTTGGCTTTCCCGCAGAGTTTCCAGGTGCTCAGTGGCCTGGATTCATCCTTCCACAGCACCAACGGTGCTGTCATGTAATGTAGATTAGCAGGTGTCACCGAAGTCACTGGAGATGCACTAGTGTGAAATGGTGTAACCATTTGGGAAAGAAGACAGAACAAATACTAGGATGTATCTTAGGATGGAAGTTGTCTAAAGCAATTGAGCTTTTGCAGCACTTCCCATTAGGGATATACAGGTTCTAGTGTGGGGGTTGGACTTGATCTCCAGAGGTCCCTTCCAACCCCTAACATTCTGTGATTCTATGAAAATAAGGAACTGACTGCAGGTAAGTGGCTTGTGTTTCAGTTTACACCTGCACACAGAGAGGGATCAGAGTTACTGATTCAGATGAGTAATAGCTTACAGCCAGAGCAAGGGTATGAACATAACAATAAAGTACTGGACCCTGAAATTCCCAGTTTAATCTGTGCACTGAGCAGGTCTTGGCCATACATATCCTCTGCTTACACCAGCTTTGCACTCGGAAAAAAATTACTTCTCCATATAAGAGCCTCATTCTGCAAGTACAGGCAAGTGGCAGTGTGTTGGTGTGAGAGGGAAAGGGATGCAGCTGGACACCATTTCAGGTTTGATCGGACAGCAGCAACGGAATGGGAGGCATTTGGACAGTGCTCCAACAATCCATCAGCTAGATGTTGGCTATGGACCAGACTGGATCTGAAGGAATGTTTTAAAGAATTGGAATTAGGTGCCATTTCCCAGCAATCCAGTACATCCCGGTACCACCTGCTGGGACTGAACCGTGTGGAACAGCCATTGCTGCTTTAGAAACATGCACAACTGTGCGCTGGCTGCTTGACATGCAAAAACAAGCACAGGGGTGTACTTTAAGTGTGGGAAGAGGATTCATTCCACCAGCAGGTTCCTGCAGGATCTGTGCACAGCACACAGCGTCTGGTGGTTAGAGCATTCGCTAGCAGCGTGCACGCAGCGAGAATGAAATGCACCTTACCGATGTTCCTTTCCATGAAAGATATAACGTCTTGGGATGCACACCTGGGCACAGTTCTGTGTAACATCTAGTTTACACTTCTACTGTGAACATGCTTGCAAACTGCTATTTTCTCACAGTTTTCAGTTTTACAGGGGGGCTGTAAGGCAGGTTTTTGAAAATGCAGAGGTGAATCAGTATGCTGTATGCAGCAACTGCCAAGAGCCCTGTTGACAATACCAACACAGCCATATAAAGTGAGATGTAATGGAGGAAGCTGTATGTAGATTATATGGCAAAGGAGTAAGGAAGCTGTAAAATAGAGACTTGGGGAAAGCCATCAAAAGGGAGAGAACTCTTAATTTTCTTGCTCACACCTTTTCATCGAGAAATGGAGTGGCATGGGAAGGAGGCAGGTTAACAGAGGGGAGAAGAGAGCTGGCCTGGAAAATGATGGCAGGAGCTTCCAGGCTGCTCCCAGGCGCCAGTACTGGGTGCCCTGCCAGTGCAGGAGTGCACCAGTGCAGCGGGGCAGCAGCAGAGCAGCAGTGCAGTAGCAGGAGCTGCAGTGCTGCAGCAGCAGTGCAGCAGAGCAGCAGAGCAGGAGCACAAGCACAAGCAGAAGCAGCAGCAGTCTCCTGACACCTTGTGGTTTCGCTGCAGAGTACAGCCATCCCTTCCCCCACCGCCTCAGGCACGGGTGGCAGCTGGAGCTGACCTTGGCATTAACCGCAGGCACTGGAGATCCTTATATATAGCTACATTCCTCTCACAAATGCAGGGCCACTTCTTTTCCCTCCTGTGCAAGAATGAATGTGTTCGGGTGAGTCTGTGTTTCCCAAGAGCTTACGTGTGAGGTTTACCTTGATTTACAGCAAAGAGGCACCTAAATTTACATTGAATGCAGATGAAGTCTACCTAAACTGGATCCCAGATTCTGCATCTGTCTTCCTGCCTTTAGCTGGTGGAATAAAGCCCAGATCCAAACATCCCAACTTTGCCGCAGTCTCCCCCAGCCCCACTGATGCTCAGATCAGGGTCTGCTGGTGGGAATCAGTCATTTCTTTTGGTTGCAGTGGCCCAGCTTCAATGCTAGTTACACATGATCTCTAGAGGAAATGACAAGAACTCCAAGTATTTAATAAGATGTGTTTATTTTTAAACACTGCTTTCATTTAAAAAAAAAAACATGCCTATTACGAATATTAAATTTACACATATAGAGAAATCCATGCAATGCAGCCCTCACCTCTATCATCTAAAAGTATTTCCTGGCTCTTGAAATATTCACAGAAGAGTCTTTTGTCTCCTCTAAGTAGCTGTGACTGACTCTGGTATTTGTCTCAGTTATTCAGTTTTAGAACTGGGAAAATGATGAACTACACTGAATTTTGTAAGCAGAGAAATCAAGTGGTTTTCCTGGTGCTGGGTCCTGTTGAATCTCCCCCAGGTTACTCGTTACTGGGCTCTTGCTTTGGGCTGAATTTGCAGTGGGAGGGCAGAGGACAGTCAGAGCTGGAGAGCTGGAGGGCTTTTGAACACCATGGCTGGGACTGGTGAGAGGTCAGCCTGGAGTTTTAGAGGTGCTGAATGATAAGGAAGGAGGAGGAAATGAGCTGCTTCTCGGTTATTTTGTGCAAGTGTATTTCACACATTATGTTCCTCAGATTGGCAAAATACGGTGCCAAGGAAAAGACACACAGCCAGTAGTGACCATGCATTCTCTGGCAGCTCTGCGTGGAGGAGTAACTTGCACACCCCACTGTCTTCCCTCCTTCAGGAAGTGCAGTCCAAAGGGGGAAGGAAATGAGATGGAAGGGCAAGAGAGGGCTCACGGACTGATGTGGAGCAGTTCCTTGAGGGGAAAGCTGTGGCCAACATTAGGGCTAGAGAAGCATTATCACTGTTTACCAATAAACTCAGTGGGAAATACACGGAGAAAGTCATATGGTCTGTTTGTGAGAATTTATCCACATTCCCATTCTCCTCATTTTTTCACAGTCCGGAAGCTAACATCTGAGGAGACCGTGCTGCAGGGATGGCAGCGGAAGGAGACAGAGCTGAGTGACTGGGGAATCCTCTGGGAAGGTGAAATTCCATTTTTCTTTGTGTCTGTGGGAATCCCAGCAGATCTGCGTGGTAGGGGGGTAGGCATACTGCTTCAGTTACCACTGCACTTCCACTTTACTGTTTGGATGCACACAGCTCCAGCAACGGCTGTTATGGGAAATTCAAGGTATTAAAAAAACCCAGCTGGCCAGTTTCACTGTGAAAAACTATGGAATGGGTGAAGTGGCACTAACACATGAGAGGTTTCTCCCAATCTTCACTATTTTCTAATGCACTTAAAGCTTGCAATTTAAGAAACATGCAAAAGAGCAAACTTTCACACACTTCATACAGTGCCTTTGAATTTGGCACAGGCTTGGCTGAAAACAGAAATGGAGCTAATGAACAGATGCTGTATTCTGTGATGAAACTTCCACTAAGGTTTTATAAGATAAATTGGCCCTGACTTGTGTTACCAAAATTACGGTTGTGGTTACTGTAGCAGTGACTGCTCTATAGACATGCCATTTCCAGTTCAGCTCTATCAGTCCCTTTGTTAAAGTGTGCTGCAAGTAGACAATTGACAATTTGTGGCTTGTGGCTACTCTCTCAAGAGAAGTTATAAACTGAAAGTGATACCAAGGGTTATACAAGAGGAAAATAAAGCGGAAAGCATTAAAAACTGTAAAAATCCCATTTAAAATATATGTAATTATATATAAATGTGTGTGTGTACACACACCCACATGCAGAACCACACATATGCACAAACATGTTCCATTCAACAAAAGAAATTACATTCTAAAAAATATATATTCAATATTTTGTTGCTGCAAACCGAAGTCATCTGTTTATCTTGAATGCTAAAGAGGGTGAAGGCAGCTGCAATTTGAGCTTCTCTGCACTGGCCAGCTGGTAGCTTAAAGCCAGCAAGCACGGAGGAGGAGGTGAATTATCCCCACTGGTTGGTCTGGGAACTGGGCACCGTACAGGATAGCTTGGGAATTACAGGGGTTATGATTCATATAGGAGCTGCTGGGCTAACACTGTTATACATTTTCTTAAGACGGAATGGTGGCCGGAGGCTCAGCATCAGGTCCCCTCCAGCACCACACGCTGTTTCCAGGCCATCTGTACGGAGACACATACATCACTTTCTTCTTCCATACTTCCCATTTCTCTCAATTGTCTTTGAATCACTGTAACTGTCAAGATGCTGTAAGTGGTATTCAATTACAAACACCAGGAGGATGGGATCGTCGTTAGAAACTGGGAACATCAAGCAGGTCAGGTCCAACTCCTTATAGCTCCAGAGTGTCATTAGAGGATGCCCTGCACTTGATGTGCATACGGGAGAGAGAAATGTTACCTTGCTTCGGCAGCTGCATGTGGAGAACTGGCACAATGGCATGTATAGGGGGCTTCTTTGAATGGGTAACAAGAAGATGGAGAAGGGAGGGGGGAATGTGATTTGTATCCATTTCATCATTTTCAGTGACAAAATGCTGCATGTAAGCCGGCTGCAGCTGAATTTCTTGAGTGATCCCAGACCCTGGTGTGTATGCAGCTCCCGAATCACCACGTGTGATACCTGGGGGTGTAACCCTCACATCCAGTGCACTTTAATAGCAACGTGCAACCTGTTTCAGCTCTCCCAATTGGCTGTGGTGATTTCTATATTTGTCCTTTTTCTGCACCCAGATTTTATGATTTCCAAACCACAACGTAAAAGCTGTACAGGTCTTAATCAGCCATGTGGAAAAGCAATGTTGAATATATACGCATGCAGCGTGTCTGGAAGCATTGCCATATTTTTCTCTTGAGAATTTCTTTAGGTTACATAAAAGAAACAGGCAGGAACCCGTGGGTTTTCATTTGGTGGTTCTCCCTCTGTTCTGCTTGGCTTCTCAGCTTTCAATAGATCCCAAGGTCAGGCTGTTATTTGTTGCTAGGCCAAAGTGGCAACCTCCCACCCTAACAATGCTACTATCTTCATATCATCTGAGCTATAGGGGCCACATTGTGATGCTTTGGGAGTGTTGCTAGGGAGGTTGCTAGGTTAGATTGATGTCACTATGTGGGTTATAAATTGCCTTTACCCTGCTGGCCCTAACTTGGCCCCTAACACAATGATCTAGTAGATGGCATCGAAGTGTTCAAATGATACACTGGAGCAACATCTTCGGACCCTGAACTTGGCAGCAAATGCCTGTTATAGCTATTCAGCAAATATTTGTAATCTACTCATTATTGTAATCTAGAGAAGAAAATAAACAATTGCATAAAATGCATTATTTCATGTCCAGAAATTAACAAAACTGATGAAAATTACTTCATTTTTCACCCACATACATGCACTAAAACCAAGGCTTCCCCTTAACTGAGTCTGCATGCCCTCTGCATGCCCTGCTGTTGAGAAAAGGAAGTTTTAAAGGCAAAAGTGAGAGCTGAGGAAACGAGGTAGGTGAACTGAGAATTTCCCAGCTTTGAGTACTGTGTGTCACAATCTCAACTCTACTAAAATATACCACCCACACCTCTATTATTCACCTGTTTATTGTAGCACAAAAGTGCCATTCCACATAGTCAAATTATTTGCATGTTTCTGGTTTGCAGCCTCAAGGGACATTTTAATCTTGCCTGTTGCAAAAAAAAATAGCTGAAGAGGTATTTTAACTGATTTTTCAATATGTTAATTTATCAAAATTTGGAAATTCTATGTTCTACAGAATATAGATATGTGTATGCGTGTGCGTGCGTGTGCGCATTTCATTTCTTTTGAAAAGGAATATATAAAAATAGATAAACATGCATGCCCTTCAGAACTGTTCTGGTTTAATAAGTAAATACATAATTAGACAGGCTTTTCTTTATGCATGATGTCTTGATATGCAGGGCTTTAGCTGCACACCTCTCATTAGCGCTAATGAAATTTATGTGGCTAAATCCCCATGCATTGTGTTGAACGTACACCTTAGTATATTTGTAATTATTTTCTAAAGACTGCCTTCATTTCAAGGCAGACCAGAACAGCTCCTACAGTGCTGTGTGAATCCATAGGGTGGATACATATTTATAAATGTTTTTAAAATGCATATTATATTTTGCCCACAGAGCATAACATCTCTGCTGGCTGGAAACATGTATTAAAGAAGGTAACAAAAATCCAGAGGAAATGTCTTTGAAAAAATAGTTAATACACATGGGCTACAGCTGCCTCTTAAAGATTAATTTCTTGGCCATTTACAATGTGGTTTTTATTATCAAAAGCCAATGGACCATATTACAGAAAATCTTGCTTTGTAAATTCCTTTTGCTCTTCTTGGGCCTGATTCTGTTACACAGAGTGTGCTTTTCTTTGCAGACTAACACTATCATTTGCTCAAAACTGGACCTGGATTGTCACAGGGTTGCTACTTGTCCTCCTTAGCTGTCACTAGAGCAAGCAGCATCCTCTGTGCATGTGCTAGTACAGCTAAAGGAAGGTAAAAGAGAGATCTGAGTCTTTGTTTAAAATGTGGCTCGCAATGCTGCAAACACAAGCATAACTTTGCAAAGGTAAGTCATACGCTTGGATGTAGATATTTGCATGCATTAAATATGTGGAAGAGTTTAGAGAGCTGGAATCATACTTTAAAAAATGTGGTCCTATTGAAGCTGCACTAGTTCTGACTGGATTCTTTATAGTTTATTTCATTGTTGATTCCCTGTAGCAGTTGAAAATGAACTGTCTCCACAACACTTTACGCCTGTTCTGTATCTTATTGTTCCTTCTCCTGACCTTCCCCTTTTTTTTCTCAAGACATACAGAGGTTAGCTTAGGGCCATGTACTCCTCAGTTTCAATATGGGACTGGACAAAATGCAAAAGCATTTGTACACAGCAAGTCTTGGCCTGTCTCTGTTTCAACCTCTAAGCATCAAAATTTCTGATATGCAAAGGATTTGAGGAGCACATACACAGGCTCTCTAGATTTCCACAGAGCCAAGTCCAGACCTTTTCAGGCTCCTCTTAAACCTGTAAAAAGCAGGAGCAGAAGTGGAGAGGGAGGATGAAGCTAGTAACTGTTAAATCCTGCCAAGCAGTAGCCCAGGGAAGACAGAAGACACTGCAGGCTCAGAGCTGTGTTAAGGACGATAAATTGATGTTACTTGTTAGCAAGCCATGAGAGGATGGAGAACCTGCTAGGGTGGATCCCAGACATGGGCGTCAGTGCCTTTCCCAGAGCAGAGGCTTGTCCTCTGTGACCTTGGGCAACTCATTTAACCTCTCCCGTATCACTGTTGTCGTTCTGAAATGAAAATAAACGGCAGTGATGCCCCAGAAAAGCTAAATGTGCTGGTGATTATGAGAGGTTCAGATGAGGATGAAGGTGAGATAAATATTTTAGACAGATAAAAATAATCCTTCCTCAACTCTAGTGAAGCTTTCATACATTAAACTCAGCTTCTTGGCATGAGAGACAGGATGTATCCCTCAATAAACAGGATGGCTGGCATTTTAATTGTTGCAGTATAATTAGATTAGGTTTTTTCAGGAGACTTTTGTTCTTATTCCTGTGGTAGCACTCAGCATGTCATCTCCATATTTGTGACACAAGTGCAGAATGCTCCAAGGTGACTTGTTTCAGCAGAGGATTCACACACTGGCTGGAACCATTGGTTTAGGTCTTTGTCTGACAGTACAGTGTCTGCGTTAACATTGAAATTTCCATTTCTTGGAAAGTGTTAAAATCTGATACGTAAATGTTGATTTTTTTTTATGTGCTCCCGGGGCTTTTTCATCTATGCCAGAATTAAGTGCAGAGGGAATTTTTACAGCCAACTTGTAAATTCCCAACAAGAGGAGTTTATAATAGAAGTGTTGACATAACCTTAACTACAGTGACAACTGAAGCTGGTTTGTTAGGAAAGCAACAAATAATTTTCTTGCGGGAAGGCAGGAGTTGGGCATAGAAGCTGAGGCAACTAAATTTTTTTTCCTGAGACTCCCTGGAGGCTATTGTGTGAGACAGCACGTGAAATGAAGCTGAAGCAAATCACATAGCAGGCAGAAGAAGAAACAGTCTGGAATTTGCTCATTTTCATGAAGGAGAAGGTGCAGTTATCCTCTTATAATTTTTTTACAAGCTGTGTTTCTCCCCTCAGAGGTAATCACAAGGGTCTCATAGCAAGTCAGCACTTGTTTTTGGCCTTGCAGCTGGCTCCTAGTTCATTCTTTGTCCCTGAAAACCTTAAGCAGTCAGGAACAAACGCTGGTGCCTCAACTCCATGCCTTCAACAGGAGTAGGAACGAGCCCTTTGCAATCTGTGTCTCTTACAAGCAATAATTTTTTTAGAAGTCACTAAATCAGATTTATTTCCTTGAGTCACCTGCAAGAATTCAAAACCAGATAATTTAAACACCCAGTAATAGATGGACAAGCCTTTGGGTGGCAAGGCTGAGCCACAGTCTGAGCTAGCACCCCAATAGACATTGCCATCACCTAAATGAGAACCAAACCTATTGGTAGAAAGAGGTGATTTTAACAGATCTGAAGCCAAAGGAGCCTATGTAGAGCTGATTTTTAGTCCTTTATTTCCCCAAAGTCAGGTGGGGTTTGTGTCATACCTGTCACTTCTTTCCTGTGGACGAGGAGAAGGGAAGTTTTTCATCTCTTCTTGCAGTCCTACACATGGAGCCAGGCCCCCGTGTTTCTCAGACTGGGTTCAGGAGTGTGTGTCTTCTATCCACTTTTCCTTCTGCTGGCTCCAACCATCCCCAGATCTTTGGGCTTAACTTCCAAATGGCACCCTATTTCCTAAAATGTTTAACAAAGTCTTTCTTACATCTTTGTTGTGATGTTTGCGTGTGGAGTGCATTTAGCTCATTGTCAAGCAGCAGGAAGATTTATTGTGAGCTGGCACACTTCAGAGCCACACGTGTGTTTGGCAAAATCCTAAAGTAACTTTACTGGAAAGGTGGAAGGTCCAGGGACAGAGTATTTAGTGTAGAGTAAATACAGTGTTGAAAGCAGAGAAGAGGACACCTCTGAAATGGGGAAGCCAGAACTAAATCCCCTCAGTCCTTCCTAATTCTTTAGGGGCAACTACAGCCTGTGGAACTTGCCATCAAAGTGCACAAGCTGTTGATGAGGGCCCGCGCAGCCCAGGCAGAAGGTGACTGAGCACTGGTGACTCAATGCTTTCTGTGAGCACTGGTGGATTTTTAAACCTCCTTTGTGCTGCTGTGTGGTTGGAAGGGCAGCATGAGCTGGTCTGGCAGAGTGGCAGAGAGAGAGGGGAGGATCAACCAGTAAGCAACTAGTTTACACAGAAATGTAAAGGAAAGCAAAGACTATGAATTCCTCATTAAAACAAGATTTTTTACCGTTCCCTATATTCTTTCTTTTTAATAAATACTGAAATCCAATCCCTAGCTCTTAGGCACTGCCAGCAAACCTGGCAGAAATACTGCAGTTGGAGCCACAGCCCTGAGCTGGAGGACATGGAAAACTATCACTTTTTCCCCTGGCAAACCAAACACACATCGGAGGAGCAATGTGCCAATGAATGTCTCTACTTTTTTTCCCAGAAAGCTCATTTTCTCTCAGGATTTCCTTTCCCTCTGAATGCCCCTGCATGAGTGGAAAGCAAGCAGGCCAGTCTTCAAACCGCAAAGGTCCAGAGCCAGAACCCAAGGCAGCTTCACCCCCACCGCCCAGGACATCTTCTTCTGGCGCTGGTTTAGGAGTGCCCTCTGCTGGGTTGCCCACTGGAGCCCGGGGCTGGCAGGGCCTGGGAGCCATGGTACACGTTAGCAATATGCAGAGCTTCTGCAGAGCTATGGGAGGCTGCTGCACTGCAGGCTCGAGTGCCTTTGTGCTCTCTGCACCATTATGCTTTTCAGGGGGCTGTTAATGGAGATGGCATTTGGCTGTGTGCTCTTATCTCACTGCACTTCAAAATGCAGTAATACTTGTTCGCTGGGATTCAAGGCTAAGGGATGTGTCTCAGTTATATTCATATACATTTAGCCCCAGGTCCCTGCCTCTCACAAAAGGATATGGTATGTAGAGTAGATTTATACCCGAAATGAAATGACACAAGGAGCAGGGGCTGCTGGAGATAAGTAGGTATTAGGATGGTGTTTTCAATCTCATGTGCCTATATGAGAGTAGTGACACAAAGCATTGTCAGCAACAAATTGGCAACATCCAGCACTGCTGTGTTTGATCTGTGCTTATGGGACTACTGGGACTGGTTGGTCCAAATAGTCTTTTAAATTTTGAAAGGGCTTGCATCTGTAGACAGCTGCTGTGTTTTGAAGCAGTTATCTCAGTTTATGGAGCTGATATCTGGCATTGTTACTCAGAAGTATTTCCCTTTTTCTATTTTCTTTTAAGCTTCTTTATTTACGCTTCTCTAAAACTGTCTTCCATACCAAGCTGGTGTGGTGGCAGCAGTGTGCTGAGGAAGGCAAGGGCTTAGATGGCAGCTCTGGGTTTGCCAGGGCATGCTGAGGCATCCCCTTGGTAGAGGTTTCTGAGAACAGATTCAGACTAAAAAATCATTCACTGAGGAAAATGCAGATATATTGGAGTCTAACTCAGAGCAGGATGGGCAACGACACATCCTCTTCCAGATCTTTGTCATGAGGCGTAAAAACTTTTTACGGCAAAAGCTTTCATATTCTGTCCAGACACTCACTTTCATAAAACATGTGGGAACTTAATAGCTTTGAAACAGTTTTTCTTCAAACTGGCCATCCAGTTTAAACATTACTGGGACAAGGAACAGACAGACAATGTGACTGCACAATCCTCATTTTCTTTGGAAGCCAAATATCAAGGGATCATTGCAGGTTTGATTCAAGCAAGGATGAGAACTCAGTAGTCTTGTGGCTGTGAGTGTGTCATACACACTGGCACGTTATACTTGCTGATGGCAGGGAGGAGGGAGTCTGAAACGTTCTTGGCGTTTCCTGGTAATTCTGTGTTAAATTCTCCCAGGAGAGTTTTCACAGTCTGGGTTGTAGTAAGGCCAGCACTGCCTGAGTCCCCTTCTTCAGTCTGTTCTCCCTCCCCACAAGTCAAATTTGTCTCCGATTCATCTCCCCACCTCTGCACATATGTTCACTCCTTCTGTGACCCCAAAAGCTGTTGGGAAGGAAGTGATGGGAACACTGAGCTGGAGAACAGAGCAGTGATGGGGGCCTGGGAAGGCGTGCAGGTGATGTTGTGGGTATGTGAAGAGATGGAAGTAAGAAAGAGATAGGAAGGAGGAAGGAAAGTGAAGGAATGTTAAAGAAATTAATGAAAAAAAATGTTTGTGGATTTGACACTTGACTGGAAGAATCAGGCACCAAGGTCTGTAGAGACTGTAGCTCTGTGGGGTAGCTCTGACAGCTGAGCCATTCCATCACAGACCATGCTCTGTGGTTATACTGTGGAAAGCAAGAAGTCTGATTTCTGCACAGACTTGGTCACTTTTTTGATTCTTGGCAAGCTACTTCAGCTTCTCTACAGCACCACTCCTTTGTGTAAAATGAAGACAGTGCAACTACATGGACAGGAATGAGAGCAGAGACTTTTCCAGACCGATGACAAATCATAAGGCTGGCAGAGACCTTGAGAGATTGTCTAGTCTGGCAGTCATCAATTTTTTTAAATCAAAGGACTGCCCTGGAATTTAAAGGAAAAAACTGTTCCATTCACAGTGCCAGCACAATGATTTGCATCTAAAAGTAACCAAAAATTGTATTTTATTCTTTAAATTGGAGAAAGGCCCATGTTGAGCAAAAGTGTTCAAAAAAATTAAAGCCAGATCTGCTTATACTTTAAAATAGGCATAAATCTCTTTGTTCTGATTAGCTTTATCCTGACATCACTTATTTTCATAGATGCTTCTGAACATTTTCTTTGCTAGTTAGTCCAACTTTGTTGAAATGTAGAGGAGTCAATGTGTGAACTGGAAGCATCACACACAGTGTAGCTCCCAGGCTGCAGGAACCATTCTTTAGCAGGGTTAGAGATCACTCAGCAACACTACCAACTCCATCCTGATTCCAAACATTGCTTCCCTTATTAATCACCCAAAATATCATGATGTTAGCATCATTTTTTTCTCCATTTATTTGGAAGGTCATACAAAGTTCCTCCATCTGACCAAACCTGCAGTGCAAATAACAACAGCAATTACTGCTCTGTACTTAAAAGCATACTGTCACTGGGAGGAACAGTCGGAAAGAAACCTTGTTAAGTGAGGGATATAATTACAGAAGAAAATACCAATCAAAGATCACACCTTTTCATAATTAACTCTATGTGCCTGAGCAGAGGATTGCATTCATCTACTTCTCTTCAGCTCAGTCTGTTGAAATGTGCAGAGTAACACACCACCACAGCTGCTCTGCAGGCAGCAGAAGGCTAATACAGTTTTGTAATGATGATGCTATGTGGTCATCTTCTTCACATTAACTGATTCATATCCTGTATATCCAGGAAGCGCTGAGCATTTTATTAGCGCTGATGAATGTACATTGACCACTCAAACACAGTATGTTCACAAATGTATGCCTTACTGTGGTTTCACTCTGCTTAAGAGGATCAGGAAAGGTAAACAGACAATATCTGTTGCACAGAAGCAGTTTGTGCCATCCTAGATTCTGGTAAAAGGTCTGTCTTTAAAGAAAGAAATAACTACAACTTGCTTTTGAATAGAAGAAGACTGGATCCTGCTGTGGAAAAAAAAGTTCTATGAATACCAGTTTGTTAAGTAAGCAAGTAGTTAATCGAGTTACCAAGTAGTTGTATGTTCAGGATTCTAACCTGTATTTTAGTCTCACTAAAACCTTAACTTGGTAGTCCAGGAATGACCAAAAGAAGACTGAAAAAATGTGTCAGATCGTTTCTGAGTTATAGAGCATAAAAACCAGCCTGAGTTGTTACTTCCTTTTTATCCCAAGCTTCCCTGATGTACCTCTGTTTTTCTCAGCTGAAAGGGCCATACTTCTTCCAAAATGTGACTCCTAAGTATGCTCAATTTATGAGGCAAAGAAAGAGTATTCTTTATAGCTGTTATATTACAAATAAGATACTCCATCTCTGGAAACAAATAGAAAAAAGTCTTTGTGTTTTCAGCTTTGCAGGATTGGGTCTTAGTGACAAGCAGGATACTGCAGTACCTGCAGTAACTCCAGTGCTTAAGTTTGCTATAGCAAAAAGGGACAAGAAGTGGCAGGTGAGGGTCCTACAAGTCAGAAAATGTTATTTTATCAAGGAGTAATAGAAACTGAGAGAAATTGCTGAAATCGTGTCACACACATGTATGCTTTATTGGCACATTTCCCCTGTGCTCCCGCGTAACAGCAGTGAAAGGCACATCTTCTCTGTGGAAACCACTCATTAATTCACCTGGGCTTATCCCCATGTAAAGTACAAGATCCAAAACCCTGAAGAAGGTAATGAGTTGTGAATTGTCTCCCATTTCTATACTGTACCTGGAAGCTGGGGTGAGTTCTTCTCCACAGGGCAGCTGCTGGGAGGGAGAGCTGGCTGGCTGGGGAAATCCTGAGTTAGTGAGTGAGTTAGCGGGAGGCTGAGCAATCCTTACATCCCACATGCTAAATTCTGAACGTCATCAGATTACAGAGAAAAATCAGTTTCTGACTATATTTTTATGATTACTATTTTTTTTCCTTGTCCCCCCACCCTCCCCTCTCACTGTGTATCACAGAGAGGAGAAAGCAATAATGTATTGTCCATACAGACCAGTAGCTAATTCCTCTTGAAAGCCCCAATTAAGGATGAAGTAGCCTGAGTGCTTCTTAAATCCACTGCCCTAGCTCAAGAAAGATTTATACCAAGATTCATGGAAATAATTTATCTGGAAAAAAATGTATTAAAAACCTAAACTCATCAAATGTGCATGTAAGCAAACCCTCCTTTTGTGTGCTGTCAGAGTGTTTATCCCCCCAACACGTGCACACACACACACGCACGCACACCCCCCGCCGTAAGAGATACATTTTATGGATTCAAGGACAGTTCTCTCCAAGAGGAGAAGAGACGTTGCCAAGATACCAGATGCGGTTCCATTCAAGACCACTCACAGGAGCAATTCAAGATGAAATCAAATTAGATGTGTTGGTTATACATAGCGCAGCCTGCTCGGGATACTAAATGACAGAGTTTGCCAATAATTAAGTGAAATCTCAGAGATGATGAGTCCCCAGAGCTCTCTAGGTTATGTCGGTCTAATTCTAAGTGTCATCATTATAGCAGCAGAGCAAAATACTCTGCATAGGCCACAGAGCTGGAATTTTTACCGTGGGTATTAGCTTTACATAGCCAGTGCTACAGGGCAGTACTGAGCTTCATTACATGTCTTCTGCTATTACACTTGCTTAACCTTTCCCTGTTATAAAGCTCCTGAAACCTGACTCCCACTTAATAATTGATAGTTAGCACTTACTATCCATAGCAGTATTCATATTCAAAGCACTTTACAAAGAGCTCATTAATCTCTCAGAGCCCCCTCACCCTTGAGGTGTCCAGCACAATTACCCTAATTTTGCAGAAAGGGAAACTGAGGCAGAAGGTTGTGACTTGGCCTGGGGCTGGAGGACAGTGTTACAGCTGGCACTAACGCTCGGGTGCTTCTTTATGGGAGAGGTGGCTGAACTTGTGATGTTAGGAAGCAGATTGTTTTCAAATTTGACATGAGGGTGGAGGTGCAAGGAGCCTTCCTCCGGCCCTGGAGAACCTCTGCAGGGAGGTGCTGAGCATTCCCGTTGCCTGAAGGAGGTGATGAACCAAAGCAGCCTGCTGTTGAGTGCTGCAGCCTGCGTGAGCCCCTCTGCGAGTCCGCCTGGGTGGATCCTGCACTAGGAGGGGGCTGGAAGCACTCTGGACAGGTGACAAAAGTGCCATTTCCTAGTATATTGTCCTACAACTGGAGCTTACTTGGCAGCCTTACTGGAGACCATCAGGATGGGCCTACTTAACACTGCTCATATCTTTGCCTAACTCCATCTTTACAGTTAAGGGTAAGCAGATTTGCTTAGGGAGCACAGTGGACCCACTCTGCACAAGGATGCAGAGCACAAGAGCAGCCAGGATCAGACCCTAATGTTTCCAAGTATGCTTCCAAGAAGGCCATCCTCCACAGCACTCTCACAGCAGGACTGAGCCCTGACAGAATCAGGTTACCAGGAGTTCTGGTGTCTTAATGGTGCCCATGTCATTATTAGCCTTTGCTCTGCTCCCAGAAAACTGACCACTACAGCATGTTCAGAAGGGTAATGACTGCTTCCAGCTTTGCTCACTGCAGATTGCTTGGAGTTGAAAATGTTGCACTGAATTTGTGACTCTGGGAGATCACTGGCTGAACAGAAACCCTCCTGAAACACAGGAGCTGATTGAAAAAAGAAATAACCTGAATATTAAAAATAAATAAGTTAATGGAGGGCAGATTTTTTAAGTCAGTCTGAAGCTAAGACTTTCAGGAAGGGCTCGTCCAAAGTTTAGCACTCATTATGTACAAAGAGAGGGAAAAATCTTGGAGACGGTGGCATCAGCATTGCTATAACCACTAGCAGCACACAGGAAGGCAAAATCTGCACTGCGTTAGCCCCAGGCTATAGTGTTAAAGGTGGAAGGGGTAGGACCAAATCCTGATTCAACAGTGCTGCAGTATGTCTGTTGGCCCCATTTGGCCCTGGTTGCAGACATTTCTTCGATCTCCATGCCGAATGACGTCCACAGCCCTGGCCACCCTCCCACTGGCGCTGCACTGTTGCTTGAGAAGATCTGCAGAGCTCAGCTTGCCATCAGCTCTGCGCCGTGCTCCTGACAGATTGACAGTGCAAAGGGAGCTGGGTTTGTTCAGAATGGAAAACAGCATCTTCAAGATCACTAGGAGGAAGTAATAAAATTTATAGAAGGTTCTGATAAAGATCTTGGATAGATATGTTCATATTGCTAAAGGATTCAAACCTAAGAGGCTTTTAATTAAAAGCTGGGGCACTCAGAACTATCTTACCAAAGAGGTAATAAAATTATTGACTAAATCACTAACAAAGGCAACCGAAGCAAGGAGTTTAAATGATTTCCAGAAACCGTTCTCCAAGTGAAGGTTATAGTGAGAGAGCCAGCAGTGCAATTAAACCAAATGAGGTCAAGCATGTTGGGCCTTAAGGCCTCTGCCTGCTCCTCAGATTTCTTTTGTTCTTATAATTCAATTATAAAGACCCCCCCTCAAGAACCATTTAACTGTCTCGTAAACCAGTTTGTAAACTTTTTTTATTTTTCTGTAAATTGTCTCCTAAAAGTGGCTTTCAGCATTTCAGGCAGTGTGGAGCATATTCGGGCTTCACAGTGCCTTTTGTTCTCATTTGTGCATCTCGTGTGCGTGGGTGTTCACATGGGCCAGAGCTCTCCCAAAGCATCCCCAGCCCATGGAAAACATCCATGGCTGGAGGTGGCAGCTGGTAAAATCTGTGTGATGAAGAGCTGGAACAACTGTGATCACTCTGTCTGTCATTCTCTCCTGCTCCATCCCCTTCCCCCTCAAGTTTTCTTTATCCTGTTTCTATGTGAGGCAGAAAGAGGGAAACTTTTGTGTGTGTGCCTAATTTCCTGCCCACTAGATCATGTATCCCAACCCTCAACATCATGAATGAGCAGGAAACTCTCCTGGCCAGCAGATGCCTATGTAGATGCATTCATGTATAATTAAACACTTATAATGTATAGGGATTTTTTTTCTTATTATCCTCTTTTTTTTTTTTTTTTTGTTAGAAATTTGTAAAGGAGGGTTTCATGGAAGTTAGGTAGCTTCCAAACACAAAACTTTTGCAGATCACAGTCTTGCCGTTCAGTGTCCACTGACCATAAGGGAAGGTCTCGTAATTTGGAGACCTTGTAGGACTGGGTCTCATGGTGCAATTTTTCTTGTGCAAAGAGTCAAAAGCCAGCTATTTACTCCTTTCAAGAAAGAGAGCATTTGAAGAATGAAACCATTCCTGATTCACAATGGTATTGAAGTACCTACAGGAAGATGATGGAAGTTCAGAAGGAATAAAAAAATTTTCTAAGCAGTTTAAGCACAAAACTTCTGTTCAGATCATGGCTTTAGAGGCTTACATGGCTCAAGGGTCTTGGATTCTTCTCTGCATCATGAGGGCCCTTGGTACCTTTGTGAATCTGGCCCAGGGTGGCTGTCTTCAAATGAGCCAGAAGTGAGAGTCTGAACCCCATACCTAGAAATGTTCCCTTTAAAAATGCAAAGCCACAAGTGGCAGCATCCTTTCTGTTCCACGAAGTCCCAAGTGACAGATCTCTGCTCAGAGGTGAATCAAATGATAGAAGTGACTGTTTTAGCAGGAAGAGAAATATTTATGCTTCCTCTATATTTCTATTTAATTACAGCTAAGACAATTGGGTTGAGACAGTGGAAGTAGTACTGACAGCTCTTCTTTCTCAGGAAGAAAAGAGAAAGCTAATGTCTCTGAGGTCCTGCAGGGTTAGTGTGATCTGTCCCCTCACGCGTCTCAACAGGAGCTGGGCAGCTCAGCAGTCTGAAATCTGTCAGCCTCTGCTCTGTGGATTTGCCAGCCTCTATTCCCCTAACTGTACAAGAGCGGGGTTTAGTGGCATGACTCCTTGTTTCCTGGAGAGGGGAATACATACCCTGTTAGCAGCAACATTGAAATGACCGTGGGTGTTAGAGATTAGCTCAGAACTCACTCTGCAACTGATCCCTCTTACAAGGTTAACATCTTCTTTCTCAGTTTGTTAAAATCTTGTGCCTCCTTCCTCAAAGGAAATAAATGTCAATACATGAAAGAGGAAAATAAGTTAATGCATCATTCAGGTTGCAGAGCTAGAGATTTTGGAAATGCTGAGGTAAGATGCCCATATCAGTGCTAACTCAGCCACAGTGCACACAGTATAGCAGCCTTGCTTCACTGGTCACATGCATAGATTAATGCAATTACCTTTATTAAAATATAGCCCAAAGTATTGCTTGTTGCTAATCTGTCAAATTCTAGATGTGGTCAACGATTGTCCCGTGGTGGCATCTATAAGCAGTCACGTAGCACAATGCCCAGGACAGGTTCTCTGCCATCACGGGACCTCAAGATTTACTCATATACATCTGAAGTAGCTGCAAGCCCAGTGGTACTTGCTGGGTGGCAAAGGAGATTTTAGCTGAGAAAGTGCTTTTATTACTGTAAAAAATTAATGCAAAATGTCAAATATTTCACACCCAAGCCGATACTGGCAAAAAGCCAGAAATATTCTGGTTTCGCTTGGGGTGTGAATAAATTTGATCATCTGTAATTCAAAAGCTTTTATTTCAAAGGGAAGAGACAGTGTGTTGCAATAGGCTTTGTAGTGATAAATATCAACTGCGCCACTTCTCTCCCAAAAGGAGTTTCCCACAGTTCTATAGTAATATACAGTTCAAAAGGCCATACTGAGATTTATTGAGCTATATATTCAAAAAATGGCATATGAGTCGCTTTGCTCAGCTAAAGTGGATTTGACTTGCAGCCTTCACAGTTCTGCACAACTGAGAAAGCAGCCACAGGTCCAGGGTGCCAGGAGGCCCGAGTGATTAGTGAACGTGTGGCAGTTAGGGCACTCAAATTTGTACAAGCAGTTAATCTAGTAAATCCACAGCTGTGTGACTAGATATTCTAGAAGCTTTCAAAAGTATTTGGCCAGGAGATCTGGTCAGATTGGAGTAAAAGGACAGAAATTCACTGAAATCAAGAGAGTCAGGGCATCTGATGACAGCAGTGAATTTGGCCCTTTCTATGCTTTTATTGTTGTAAACTGCTCGTACATTGTCCAAAGATCATCTCTGCTTCTTATTTTCTATTCTATTTCTGTTTATTCTCACCTTTCCTCTCCCCTCTGCTTCACTTCGCTTCCCTTTGCTTTGCTTAGCTTCTCTCTCCCTGCACAGTTTAAATCTTTGGAAATGGGGTTTTCTCCCAACATCAAGCACTATTTACAGTGTTGCTTTTTACAGGGCTCTGCAAAAACGGAGAAAATTACAAAGAAAAACAACTTTACAGACTCGCATCCTCAGCTTCATATAAGCAATACACATGGATCCATTATATTCTCTATTGTTTGAAGATTTACCCTTACAGATAAATGCAATATCTGTCTGCATCATTTACAGACTTCTCATCTAATTTTAACTGTGCTCCCCAAAGGGCTTTCAGGTTCAGAAATTTGGGAGCCATGTGGAAATGTTAGATTCGTTAAATGGATTGGAAATTCTGGCACAAAGTTTCAATAGCAAATGTGTGAATTCAAGCATCTACAAACAAAAGCACGCACCTGGATTTTCAGTCTCTAGATTTTCAGACATTGGAACAACATGTAGAAGAGCAACAGAAGTTTTGCTATTGAAAAACTTCCCAATAATTTCATACAAAAAAGGTGAGACATAAACCAGGACTCCATAACATCTGACCCATGAGCTTATGTAGCCTGCCAAGAACTTTCTTTGACCCATCATACTGCTCTAGTAAACAGACTTCTCTGGACTGCCTTCTTACGCTTACCATAGTACACAGCTGGAATGATGCTGAGCCTGCCTGGGGTTGGGATACCTGGAGACTGCTAACTCTCAGCCATTTAATCAACTTTGAAATCAATAATGATTTTTCCTCTTAGTTACTTGTGGTAATACTTCATTTCTCCATGAGATAAATGCACAGGAATGCAGTGGAATAAGTAGCTGGATGGCATGAAGAGTTGTCATCTATCACAGACTGAGTGTGTCTGCAAAAAGCACATATGGAAATAGAGGGTGATTGTTCTGCTCAGTTTGGCACTTGTGAGACTCGAGCCAGATTGATGTATCTAGTTCTGGACTCTGCAGTTTGAAAAGAGCAAAACTGGGGAGAGAGTTGGTGGAGGGAGAGAAAGAAGAGGGAGAGCTGAAGCAGTAAGAGATTTAGGAAACAAGATCTGGGAGCAAAGGCTGAAAGAAGTGTCTTCATTAAATTTAGAAAAGTCATAAGGGAAGCTACAAGTCTCAAAAAATGTAAATGGTATTCTTATTTTATATTTTAAAATGCCAATCATCACTCCTTAGGTTCACTAACACAGAACAGAAGATATTTGGCTAATTTACAGCAAGGTTAAATACTAGGGCTTCATCTCTGAGTGTGTGGATAGCCCACTGAGCAGTGGAAGAGGTTATGGGGAGAGGATGTGAAATCCCAGGGAGGAAACATTTTTGGACACAACCAAACAGTCATTTTGCAGGTCTGAGCTAGCTATTGTTTTTATTACCCTGTTTCCTCCACTCTGTCTGTTTGTACAGGTAGGTGGGATGTGGAAAACACCTTCTTATGTCTTAAGAACCACCACTGATCATAGCTAACAGAGCACTCAGGTCATCAGAACATCCTGAGGATCCATCCAGCCCTATGTTTTTAGAAGTCTTTGAAAAGTGCCCAGACAGAAGTACTTGTGACTGGGATATGTGGAAGAATCAACAGAAGTCTGCAGAAAATTTGTTGATTGTTTAGTACTAAAATAGTTATTTAAATCATACTGTTGGGAAGACTGAAATTTCATTATTAAATCTAGCCCTCCTGAAATTAAAGGAAAAACTTGGTGAGACTAAGATTTTAATGCATATAACTACCATTGCTTTTCTTCTCAAGAAAGAAGAGAAAAAGCAAAAGCAAATAAACAAACTGAAACTTCCACCTTGAACCTGAATTCAGACACAATCCTTTCTATGATTTGCAGAAGATAAGCATGATCTCCAATTTCTGCATATATCTTTGCCTCCCGAAACTGGTGAGCTCTTGGTGGCTTATTAATGGGCTTCCTGAAAGTGGCCTCAGCCTGTATGGAATACCCCAAAGTGACCAGAAGGGAGTTAATCATATAGTCCCAACTGATCTAGAATACGAACAATCAGCATCAGACACAACAGATTAAAATGCTAGTCATTGTTTCAATATTAAAAATATTTCAGAAATTCAGGGGCTCTGAAAGTGGGTATCATCCACCACAAATATTTATTTTTTCATCTTGAGAAATAACAAGTTAATGGTGGGTTTTTTTAAAGCTGTCTCACACCCTTTATAGAATTCCTGTAAGAGATGTGGGCGAGAATAGGTAAGCCAGCACAGCAAGAAACAACTCCAAAGTGTCCAAGTTCCAGTGATAAATGTTTCAGGCTAGTTTCTCTTTTGTGAACAAATACTAATACCCTGAATCTGCCATGAATATCACAGTTAAACTAATTTTTAATCTTTTGGGTCTTAGGCTTATTCATTTGTTTCTCTGGGTTATTTTCAGTTCACGTGTAGGGCTTTATATCCAGAGAAGCTGAGCATCACCAGCAGAGTGAGATGTGAAGCACTTCACAGTTTTAATCTTTGTTTATTTGTGTGTGTTGCCATCATTCCATTTCACTTAAGATGGCATCCCACGGAATTCCTGTTGTTTTAGAGATGTTGAAAAACTTGCTGATGCTCCAGTGTCGTGTTTTCTAACATTTTAAATTAAACCTGTCAGGAACACTCCAAAGCAATAAGACAGTCAATGTTTGAAATTGTGCTTAGAAAAAGACTTTTTAGAGACACGTGTCACCCTCAACCACAGTGAGCAGTGCTTTGGCTGCAGTTGGCAGAAAAATTACCTTATTTGATTATTTTATATGAGTGTCAGTGTTATGCCGTTCCACCCCTAGATGCAGTCACATATCTATTGGCTTGGCTGATCTGTTCTGATTACGCCCTATCAGAATCATAAAGATACTCTATTTACAGCACATGCATGCCACCACTTGAAAGCATGCACACTGATGTTGGGAATAATGCATAAAATGGTTATTGCCATAAAATCGAGCTTATTCAATAATAAACATTGTAAAAAGTACTTTCAAAAAGTAGCCTGTCAATCAGCTCTACTTACACAGTGACTCTGAACATTTGAAGTCAGTAATTGAAATAAAAATGAAATTTCTTTTAAAAATTACTTTACAAAAGAAGTTGAGCATTTTTATTCAGAGTATCTTTGACTTGTAGAGCTATCTTTGTTAAAAGCCATTCTGATAAATACCAAAAACATAACATTGGAGGATAAATCATATTGGGCACAGATGAGTAATGCATGAGTATTAAACCAAATTTGCCACTGTTCCAGGCACTGAGGATTAATACTGGTCTGACTGAACTCACAAGTAACAGGGCCTTGGATTTCAATGAGATAATAATTTGATCCATGTGATTGCTTCTGTCTCTTTGATATTGCTGTAAGTGCCTCTTCTTCTTTAATCCAAAACAACTGAGATAGAAAGGAAAAGCCACATATGTTTTTATAAGAAAAGGGCAATACATAATGTTAAAAAAATGCTTCATCAAAGGTGCAACCATTTAAAATGCAAAACAGATACTAGGGAGGTGACAAATTCAAGTTCTTAAGTGTTTTTATTTAAGATCTTCCAAGTATTCATTTGCCAGGAATACTTGTTTAAATTTTTTTATGTATTCAGTCATATTTAGTTCTCTTTTATGTCCACTTCTCATTAATCACTTGACAGATGGACTCCTACAAGCACATCCCTTTGGGGAAAGTAAATTTTAAGTCATAATATGAACATAAGACCTGCCATACTGGATCAGAGCAAAGGTCTCTGTAGCCCATACCCTGATTCTGGCAGTAGCCAAGAGCAGCATATTAGTTTTTAACAGTAATGGCTTTGATCTTGCAGTGAGTATTAAGTTGGTGACTAAGCAGAATATGAAAACAAATGCCAATACCAGAGCATTCCAAAACTCAGAAGAAACAGGAAGTTAAACCATTTCCTGCTGCACCTTAAAGGTCTCTTAACTCACAAGAGGAAGATAACAGGCTCATCAGCTGTAGCAAACAAATTATCCTTGGGGAGTACTGGGGCTGCTGAAACTTGAACATAGTGTCATGTACCAATAGCATTTGTCTGTTTTGTTCTCTTGCCCAGCTAGATACAACCACTTTGGGTTACTACGGCCAGTTTTTCTGTTGCAAAATGGAAATATGTAATTAAACTCCAGCAACATGAACAAAACATGGAGAGAAAATAAATGGCTGGAGGAGGGAAGAATGCAGAGTGGAGACCAGGAGGTCAGTTTGAATGCGAGCAGTGGTGAGTGGTTCTACCAAAAGGGATAGTTTGGGTTTAGGAGTCTGAGCTTACACATAGCACATTGGCAATATCTAAAACCTGTTCTCTCATTTCCAGAGTAAAAGCTCCATGTGTTCCACTGAGATTGTGGTTAAAAATTCTCAGGATTTAGCTCATCTTTTTAATTGCTGCTGTCTCTATCAAATTGCATCTGTGATAACAACAGCCCTCCTGGAGACCCAAGAGGAACTTGAACACATTGTGAGTAAATTAAATAATTGTGTAAATTATAAAGTTTACACATGGTTATTGCATTAAAAACTACATATAGAGCACATACTTTTTGTAACCTTCCTGCTTTAAGAAATCTTAGAAAAAAGGTGTTTAGCCTGCCAAAAATCTACAAGGATCACTGATAATTTGTTGATCGGCATTAGGTTCATTAAATCTATGCACTTAATTATCTGATTAATTCAGAGGCAGGTTTGTAATCAGTGATGAAATGTTTAAGATTCTTCTGTTCTGGCCTCCACAACCTCCTGCAGCTCATTAGAAAAGCTAATCAGATTGAATTTTCCACCATGCTGTTTATTGTAGCCCTAATGGAAGACAATCACTTTAAAATTACACACTTGGTGGGTAATTTCTAAAAGGCATAAGCTGGGGAAACTCTGTTCACCCTGAGCTCTTTGTCTTTCTTTACTAGGGCAAGGTAAGTAGTTGTGCTTTCTGTTAGCATTTGGAGGACTATTTTGCAATACAGAATGCAATGTAAATGCTGCTGGAAAAATATTTTTGTCTTTCCCATGCTTCTTGTCACCTGGCAGCCCTCTCAGAGATCATCACTAGTGTGTGGTGAGTTTGTTTGAAAACTCAGATGGGTTTCCTATTTTGTGATTTCATTGTTCAAAGCATGAAGAACTTTTTTCATGTGCTCTTTTCTTGGGCTGAAATGTATTAGTAGGACAAGTTTTTTGTCCTTGTGTTTCACAGATCCATTATAAACCCTGTTATGCTAAAGCTTTCTGAATTAAGTTATTAGTATGATCTGAAGGAAAACTATGACAATGTTTAGTGATGAAGAACCAGAATGAAGGTAACCAAAAACATAGAGTATTCCTAATTTTTTGTTAAAGTAATTTCTGTGAATCTTGAGAGAAGTGACAGCAGAAGCTGGTAGTCATCTCCTGGAGTAGCAATACTCCTGCCAGTTTTCTGTGTTTCTGAAGGGCAGCTGAATTGGGGAATGCAGTAGTGACACTCAGCAACTAAGTGAGAAAAATTATTATTTCAGCCTTTGTAGAATGATCCTTTCAGTAAAGCAAGAGTGAAGAATCTGGACTTGGGAGCCAGATCTAAGGTGGCAGGACAGTTCCTCTGGCCTGCTCTACTGCTTTCTCCATCATGTGGACAAAAGTCCACTTGTGGTTCAACTGTCGTATCTGTTAATCTCTTCCATTAATATATGAAAGGGTGGGCTCTCCTGTGACTGGACAGGCACCCATGGAGACATGGGCTAAAGACATTTGTCCCCTAGCATGTAACCAGGAGATAACCCATTGTATAATGGAAGTTGCTAGCATTTTGGCTGGGGACATGTTTTTCTCATATGATGGGGGAATAAGTGACACAAGGAAATTTTTTTTTTAGTGATTTATTATAAGAAGATCCCAATCTAAACCTTCCCTGCCAGCCATGTTCATCACATCTTTACCTACAGGCAAGAAGGGGTGAACATGTACACCATGAAGAAAGTGTATACCTAATACAGATGAATCTTTTTGTCATGTGCCAGCCTCAAGGGCTGGATTCTACTTCTGGGATCTATCTTGTCACAGACCTGGCTCTGTGAATAAGCATCAAGCTGCTAATGCTGGCCCTGCTTCCTCCTTCTACGTGGATGTGACAGCTTGAACAGCAAGCACCAGTCGTGCTTGGATCACAAAAATGAAATATGCTGTGCAGGGACAGTCAGGGGTGAAAGTCATAGCAAAATATATCCCCTTCAAGTGGATGAGACTCCTGCTTTTCATTGGTTAGAATAACATTAAAGTTTTTCAAATACTGAAATCTAATTAGACTTTGCTTGATGTTACGTTATTCCACAGGGTCTTCTCCATCAAATGTGTGCAAAGGTAACTAAACTAAAAATTGAGGAGCATTGCAAGCCTTGCTTGGGAAGGGCACCTACTGGTGCATCTCCAGCATGTCTCAGCTTTGCTCTAGAAGAGCAGTTCTTGCGGTGAGGTGAGCACAAATGTCCTGGCTCTATTTATGGAGTCATCTTGCAGGCCACCCTATGGACTGCTCTGTGTGTGTCTGGCAGAGCCACTAATCCACCAGTCATTCTGCATACCTGTGTGCTCAAAGGGCTGAATTTCACCCATGCCTGGGCCCACGCTCAGAAGCTCACAGCCTGTGCAGCAAGGGAATCTTGTTTTGAGGGCACAGGTATAGGCAAAGCTGCACCTTAGGAGTTTGGACCATTTTCTCTAACTTTGTGCAGGAAGTCTGTTTTCTGAGAAATGATGCCTTTCTTCAAAGTTGAGCTATTCATGTGTTCAACATTCTGGTTCATTCTATTACCCCCCAATAGTTCAAGTTAAAACCTTGGTGTGAACGAAATACACACCTAATGTAAAATTAGGGGTTTATGGGCCTATTTAAACATAGAAATTAGACTCGAAAATAATCATCAGTCATCTAATGCCATCTTCCTGTGAACGTGCTGTTGTAGTATACTGAGTCTTTTTGCCTAGCCTGGCTTTGTGCATCTTAAGGAAATTTCAGTAGTTCTAATTAAACGCAGCACCTCCTGGGCTGTAAGACCTTGCCGGTTATCCTTTCATCACCCTTGACGTCCATTGCCAAATGATGTCATCTTTGTCCTTCATCTGCCTGATCTCGGGGAATCTGTGGGTCACGTGTGGATGGTGATATCCAAGACAACTGTACTTAGTGATATTTATGATGCCACAGAAAAGTCCAGTGTTACATCTATTACTGTATTGCTTTCTGTTTCAGCCTGGCTCAGCACTGCTCTGTGTGATCCTCATCGAATGAGCCAGGATGTGTCCTCTACAGTGGCAGGCAGCCCGGGTCTTAGCCAGTGCTCAGCAGAACAGAGCCCAGCTCACTGTCCTGCCAGTCGCTGCAAGCGGGTATCTAGCCTGACTTGTGGCTGATGACCCATAAGGTTATGGCTGATCCAGGCTTTCAGCAACAGTAAGATGCCCTTCCCTCCTTCCCATCGGGTGCTGCTAAACAGGTCAGCTCCTGCCACCCCTGTGGCTTCCCCACAAGTGACACAGAAGCCATCTCCAAGCTGGCCCTTGTCCTGCCCTCCCCTTCACCCCTGACTTCACCAAGCCCATGTTCAAGACCTTTGCTAGCTCTGCGCTGCTGGGTTATTCCTACAAATGTTGTTTCCCAAACTTCTAGCTATGCAACTAGAGAGACAGCCTTTTGAGAGTTCCCTCAACTCCTCTATCTCTTGAGCTCATACTATCTTCAGTGAAGTTTGTTGTGGTAAAAGATGATGTCTCTACCCCTAGTTTTTCAGTTAGGACAGGGAGGTTGAAATGTGTTCAGTCACGATGAAACATACTTTATGGTAGTGGGGGGAGCAGCAATGTATTTTAATAATTGGAAACAATCTCCCTAGATTTTCTTTTTCTGTAAAAAGGGCTTCACTTTGGCTTTTTAGTGCCTGTAGTCTTGTAACCTGCTCCTTTCCATTATGTTTGTTATTTTTTTGTAACATTGCAGGTATTTAAAAAACAAAACCCCAAAACCCCAACGCACCCAAACAAACAAAAAGACAAACAGAAAAATTAGCTTTTTAAGTACAGCACCACTTCTGGGATGAAGTGTTCCTAAAGACCCGTCTGAGGCATGAACGCTAGAAAGTCGTTTGGCGCAAAACTGGGGCTTGCTTTTAAAGAAACGGCCCCAAACTGGAGACGGATCTACAGATACGCATAAACTACGAGAGGGGGAAGGATCCCTTCCCGTACCGCAGAGCTGGGATTCGCCTTCCCGTGAGCTCGGCGCCGGCGCCGGGGCAGCGCGGCCGCTCCGCGCCCGTTGCGCGGCCTCTGCCGCCCCCCGCCGGCCCCCGCCCGCTTGTGCTGAGAGCGGCAGGCTCGGGCAGCCAGGGCTTCTGGTCCCCCCGCGTGTCCTCTTCTTTTTTTTTTTCTTCATTAAGTAAGTCTAGCAAATGACGGTTAGAAAGCGATGTTCCTCCTCATCAGAGCGCATCGCATCGAAGCGGGGGCTCTGCGCTACTTTTAAGGCGTGCAGCAATAAGTAAGAAAACCAGATTTAAGCCAGTAGTAAGCTCAAGTTTTCGGGGCTCTGTACCCCCCTGTAAAACTAGCTATGCCTCACAAATTGGAAAGATTTTTAAAAAGCATATTCTAAATTCCTGATGGGTCTCTAGGTGCCTGGACAGGCAGGACCGAAGTCAGAACGGTCTCTGCCACAGCGTTAATGTGCACGATGCCACCAGCCCACAACTGTCCCACATCTGGGAGGTACAGACTGATTTCTCCATGGAAATCAGTAGAACCCACACAAGACCTGCAAAACATCTGCAAAACCCCCTTCTCATCAAAGAGGTTCATTTATGACTTAACTCTAGAACTAAATACAATGCAACAGCAAATTAACTTTATTTATAAGGTTTTGCAAGCTTATCCTTCGATAAACCATGGTTTTAAAAGCAAATGCTGAAAAAAATACAAGACATTCCTTTATTGTAATAAAGACTTACTTAAATCAAGCTATCATCATGTTTTCAAAAACTAAACGAATTTGTATCTTAAGACAATGAGCTAGGTACAGAAACCAAAAATGCTTTAATAAACCAATAAACCTTCCACTGATCTAAACAAATAATAATCTTAAATAATATTATTTATATTTAAATATTTGAGTATTCACATATTTTTTAAAAACCTCCACATCATTTATGTGTGAGTCACCCTTTACAGCAGTTATAGTCAGAGCCACCCACACTAGAAATAAGGCCAGTATTTATACATGAAGAAGAACTTAAGGTTAGCAAGTTAAACATCGTAACATTTCAAACAAACAAATCTACACAAGGAAAATTATTTACTCAGTTAAAGAGAACAAAAGCATTTTTATTATAAAGTGCACAAAAGGTGACTCTGATTCCATGTGTAACTTGGTGTAGGGGGGCACTTCCACATAACGGGTGGAATTGCTGCAAAATTGGATCCTTAGTGCTAGCTGAGCAGAATCCTTTATTTTTAAATCTGTGCTAAAGAAAACTTTTTATTGAGTATATGTAGCCCTTACAGTGTGCAAAGTTATTTAATTCATATCTTACCAGAAGAATGTTTTTGGTAGCTACTCCTCTGTGCTGTATCAATTAAGACATATTTGTGGCACAAATGTCTGTATTTAGGTCTAGAGATAGAAAAGAGTTGGTACATTAATCCTATGCTTTAGAAGTCGGTGAGAAAGCTACTTAATTCAATTTGAATAAAAAATGGTGCACTTTTTTGTTTTCTAAATACAGGTATACCCTATACACACATCTAAATGGGGAAAAGACAATTGTGTGTTAAAAGTTAAAGTCAAAGAAAGTTTCGTTGTTTGTCAGTTTGGGTTTTGGTTTGGTTTTTTTAATTAAATAATTGAAATTTCCTAAGCTTTGCAGAGATAAAATGCAATATAGTGTAAATTGCTTTGTGAAGTTTTCTTCTGTTGGTTGAAGAAACGAATATCTTCTGTAATATTAAACTCTCAGCTAAACCACCAGGGCACTTCCAGTGGGGAAATGCAACTTCTGTCTGCCTTGCTTTGTCCACTGATACACACAGCAATCTATTCCTTTGAAGATCCTCTGGCATTGACTGTTCCCGATTGTCAGCTGACAAGCAAAACATCCATTGATGGGCCAGGCCCCACCTGAACTTCATGTGGAGCATGAAGTACTTGTGTGGATGGAGTAATGAATCTCATTGTTGCTGAATTTTGCTCCTGCTTCCTTTGGTTAATGTGTCATTTCATGTCATTAGGTGACACTTTCACTTTAGCGTCTTGCTGAGTATTGGGTTGCAAGCTTTGGAAAACAGACCAGGAGACCTCTGCCTTTGCCACATCACAGTCTCTTTCATTGAGATACACAGCATGCAAATAATTGCTGCTTGGCATCCATTTGAACTCTGTTGAAACACAAATGATGCTCCTAAGTTTCAGACATTTTGGAGGTATTTGGAGGTCTTTCCCTACTGGGTTTCCTCTTTCTGTTACACTTCATACTAGAATTCAGTAGGTCTGATTTTTTTTTTTTTAAATTCCAAGTCTTCAGTCACTGCTTGAGTCTCTGAGCTAAATCTCACCTTCTGGCTATATAAACTACATTTGGTACCTACACAGCTAGCACAAGTGGAGGCTCCCTGCCAATAATAATACTTCTTGCAAATTGGAGTGAGATTTCTTGGATAAGGTATTGCTGCATGATTAAGAGGAATTTCTGTGTCTCCTAGTCCTTCAGCCAGCACAGTGACACAGATTCTTTTGTCAAGAGCATCTCTTTTTTCCTCCATTGCTAACACTTCTGCTGCAAAATCTCACTTTGTGATCTGCATTGTACAAGAGCTCAGTTGGCTCTGGAGGCTCAGTTGTCATCCTTTGAAACTTCTGTCACATTAGAGGGGACCTGTCCTCTGCCATCAGTCAGCTCTTCCTCAAAGAAACCATTCTCATCCATGTCTCAAAAGATAGAAACCATACTCTCCAGCAGTGAGAGGAAGCTCAACTTCAGGGTGCATATTAGAACCATCAAAGGGATCACAGCTATGTCGAGGTACAAATACTTTAAATTTTGCAGGTTGTTGTCTTGGAGACTCTTGGACTAAAGGACATTTGGCCATTACTGATTCCTGTGTCTCATTTAGTGTCCTCATCTAAAAATTCAAGACTTGATTGCCTTGAAAGTGGTCTTGTGTAGTTGCCTGTATTTTTCTTCCAGTTGCTTGGTAGTGGAAGCAGTTCAGCGTTCTTCTACTTGAGCTGCTTTGACTCTTGCCACACTGCCAGAGAGCTTCTCTTACTCAGAAGGCAGTTCTTATTTCAAAGGACACTGCATGCTCTCTCCAGGCCCTTTAGGGCGTGGTGGGGGTGGCTGTCCCTACTACCAGACAACCAGTCCACTTGCTGTCCTCCTGCCCGCACACTGCTCTCTCCTCCAGACCCGTCGCTGCCTGCCCTTACTTCTGGCAGGGAGTCCAAGCCGTGCAGCACCCCATCTTCACTCACAGTCTCTGGCAGAATCTCCATGCCGTTCCCTTCCTCCCGGAGGTGAGCATCTTTAAATCCTTGCAGGTTCTTGACTGCTCCGCACTGTGGCTCTCGGGGGGAAAGGCAGTATTTTCTGTAGCGCTGACTGGGCAGGCTGAGGATCAATCTGGTTGCTGGTCAGGTTATATTTTTTTTCCCCTTCCTCTTTCCTTTGCTTATTAGACTGTCTTTATTGTGACCCAAGAGCTTTCTCACCTTTGCTCCTCCATTCTCTCCCTGGTCCTGCTGAGGAGGGAGGCAGCAGCCGTGTAGTGCTCAGCTGCTGGCCAGGGTCCACCCTCAGCAATGGCGTTGCCAGGCCCTGTGCCCAGCAGGGACAGAACCGGCACAGAGCGGGAGCAGAGGTGGGGTGTGACAGTTTGTTAACAATCCAGGTAGCGTGTGGGAGTCTTTGTGCACCTGGATGTTAAGTTTAGCTCAGCATTGGTGAAAAACTGGCTTTGCAGTTGTTTCAATCCAGGTAACTGTTCTACTGGTAAGTATTTCTGACAGTACTCAGAGAGAAGCAGTTTATCTATAAAGCTGTCGGTCTGGTGTTCGTTACTGTACCCTGGACTGTAACTCAGCAGGACCACCTAAAACCCTTACATCAGGACAGGCCTCGCACCCTCACCAACCAGGGCCAGGGGCAGCTCCTCAGGCATTGGGACCTGCCTGGCCTCAGCATTCAGAGAAGGCCCAAGGATATCTGCTGTAATGTGCAATTAAATGGTCTTCCAAGAAATTGCACCTATTTATCATCTGTCCCATCTCCTGGGTTATTCTGAGAGGGATGCACCACAGGCTTCTCAGGTTTTTTCAATGAGTGATGGTCTTTTTCAATGCAATATTCAGTTCCTAGCACCTTGGGACTGTACCTCAGGCTGATAGAAGCTAATGCAGCATGAACAGAAAGCTTATATACTTGCAGCATAAAGTTCATAGTAGAGCTGCTGTAATACTTTGTACATTCCCCTCACCATCTGCACATCAGCTTCCAGCAGGACTCTTAAACAGCTGCTGTTGAAACACAGTGTAATTTGCCAGTGATTTTATTAAAGCTATTTTTAAATGTTTTTCTACCAAAATCTTGTTAGCACAGTAATGCAGTAATGAGAGAATGTTTTTTCAAATTGTTTCATAGCTGTGAGAAATTGTGGAGATGCTGGGCCCAGGTGAGGACTGAGCTGAGCCCTTACCCACTGAGCAATTCTCTGTATTTTCTCTGCTTTGTGCCTGTTTACGCAGCACCGACCAGTGCCTGGGTGCGATCTTGCCCTTCCTTTTAGCTGCCTTGTAATGAAACACAGCAGCATGAAAGCATAGTGATACACGTGACTTTTCTGGATAAGAAAATTCCTACTTCGTCCGTTAGCTGTTATGTGGTCACAGATGGAAGGGGAAGCAATTCACAAAGTTAAGAATGAAAGAAACCAGTCATGAGCTGGTGTATCCATAGCGCTAAAAGAGCTGGAAATCTAGCAGGGCTTGTGCAGTGTTAACTTGAGCTGGGGCCTCTTATCGGTTTACCATTAGTACAAAGGAAATCAACAGAATTCCCTTTTTTTTTTAATGGGGGCAAAGGGTGCTTAATGTATGTTAGTTTTTCATAAACAGGTAAGAAATACTGCATTCAAGAGGAAAGGGCTCTGTATAGGACAGAATCACTGTAATAAAGTATGTGGCAGACAAAATGCAG
>JAVSBS010024728.1:0-20842 GCA_033124195.1 Coracias cyanogaster | reverse complement strand
CAATCTAGGCTTTTGAGGCAATGCTGCAAATATGTTCTCAAGGAACTTAATTCTGCATTCACTCCAATTCTGACCTTTGCCAGAATTATCTTCTGTCTTCTGAGGAACCCCTTCTCTGACTACACACAGCACCAATAATGTTTTAGGGAAAAACAGGGTTGTTTTTGACCCTGGCAACACCAAAGCACATCACTGCACCCACTTTTCACTCCCAGGTCTACTTAAATAATAAATACTAAAACTCATCGTGAAAAATTAGGAGCACTAGAGGTTATTCCAAACAGCAAAACAGTCTAAAACTTAATGCAAGCATGCAGGAGGCTTCCAGCCTCTCAGGATGCACGCCCGGCTCTTCACAGTGCCCAGCAAGGTGTCTGCCATCTGGGACTTGCAGGACTCGCGTCCTTCCCCCTCGCCACCCCGTCCACCATTCGGTTACGAACCCAGCCCGCGCAAATGCGGCTGAACAGCACCGATTTCTCTGCTGCTCCTCTCGGCCCTGACAAAAGCACGCACAGCCAGCAAAATTGGCCAAGTCTTTCAGTATTCCAGCATCATAAATGGCTTAAAAAAAAAAAAACAACCAAAAAACCAAACCCAAACCTACAGATTTTTATTAAGTAGAGCTTGAAAATAAAGCCTGCAATTAAAAGAGAAAGTTATTTCACTTTTCCATATGTTTTCTGATTCTCATTCTGAGCAACGCAGCCTGGGTTTTCACCTGAGAGCGCCGTTATTTCTGCAAAAGGCAAGAGAACGCATTTGCCACCGCCCGCAAATCTGCCCAAGAGCAGATCCAGGTTCAGGCTGGGACTGACTCGTGACAGTCACAGCGGAGCAACATGCAGGGCGACGGCCGCGTCACCGCCATCGCGAGCAGGATGCCACTACAACAGCTAGAGACACAAGCTGATGGATAGAACGCCAAGGGGGCATGAAAGCACAAAGCAGCAACACTTCACAGGAACGCACTTTGCTCTCTAAAAGTTAAATTCTATACATCTCAGGCACTTTCAGGATTTAAGCAAAAGGAATATTTTTATTCAACGTCGTTAATTCTAGTGTAGTGTGACACATCTGGGTTTCAAACCAGCAGAGGTTTAAGCTGTCAGCAAGTAGGATATGATCCAAATTATTGTTATTTAATCTAACAATCTATATTGTTATTTAATCTGTTTTAATTCTACTGTGGATAACATCCTGGAATAAAAATCTGTGCTTTCCACTAAATACATCTATTCTGAATATGAGGAGTAAGGGCACTGCCCATGCTCTTCCCCAACCAGAAGAGATTTTTTTTTTAACCAAGCTACTGTTTTAAGTGACGTCTCACAAGGGCACAGTGGCAAATCAGAAAGAGTAATAAGCACACCAGCAGTCTCAGGTGAGTCTTCCAAAATCCCACTCATGAGACCGAGCCAGACAAACCAGAAACCTTCCTGTGGTGTATATAAATACACAAGAAGAGCCAGAGCTTAAGAAGTGCAAGGTTGCAAAAGGGTTTTTTCCAAAACGCGTGCTAGAGAGCTGACTGCTTCACATATGCTGCTCCATGAAGTACCAGTCTCGGTTCCTCTCGCCTTGCCTCTCCTACCCGGTGTAACGCTACTCCATGCAGTACCAGTCTCGGTTCCTCTTGCCTTGCCTCTCCTACCCAGGGTAACACCAGTCCCTGCTGCAGACTCCCTGCTCACTCTCCGGGCGCTGCAGGCAAGTTAACTTCAACCCTAGTGCCACCTACTGCTGAACATCGCGAAGAAAGCACGAACCAGAACGGCGAAGGAGGGATCTACATCTTTTCTTACTGAAGGCTGAGCGCAGGCATCTTGTCTAAAGTTTGAGAAACAAAGGTCGAATTTATTTCCTATAGTTATTTGTGCACCTAGGCAGGACTTTAAACGCACAGTCCAAGTTTTTGTTTCTCTGCAGAAAGGTGCAAAGTGCCTTGCAAAAGAAACATCACCTACAAAGATTGGCAAGGTAACACAAAATGAATTTGCTTTCTAAAGACTTTGTTTACCGTACAGAATCAAAATAAATCCACAATTGGCATCCTGAAAAGTCAGAAAGGTAGTCTCGGGAGAAACAAACTTCAGTTTACCAGTAAATTTAGAAATACTAATAGGTTTGTCGAAACACAGTGTAAATAATGAGGTTTGTTCAATTATGGTGTAAATAATCTATGCACGTTGCAATGCACTAAAAAGAAAAATCAGTTGCGGTTACTTCAAGTAAAAGTGCCTGAGAAGCACAGAATTTACGTTTTAGAGCCCAGTTCAAGCACCCAGCGTGTGATGTAAGAAAAAAAAGAGCCCTTACCCCAGTCCTGTTCATACAAGGCTTGGGAAAGGCACCATGATTCACTTATTGGCATGTGTGGATGCACAAAAACAAGATGCTTTGTGAGATTTCAACATAATGTACCTCTAACTACAAAATATATCAAACTTCAACTGGGGACACCAAGTTACAGTTTACACAACATGCACAAAATAAGCACACATATCTTTTCACTATTTCAGTACACAAAAATGTGTTAGCATTAAATCAAACACTGAAGTATTTCAGTGAAGTCACTGAATTACAAAGAAAAAAAGCCAGACATGTAACTCTAGGCAAATTAAAAACACAAAGTGAAAAAATATACCACTTTTTATCCTACAATGTAGCATTCTGAAAGTAAATTCCAACTGTAAGTGTATTATGCTTATCCTTCTTTTGCTATAACATAAATGAAATTAACATTTCCACAAATACAAGTATATTCCATGAAGTCAGTTCTTCACTAAATCATGATACAGAAAAAGAGAAGTCTAGAATTTAAAGTCATCTCACAAGAACTATCCGAGAAACCAAACTTTAAACACTTTCACCTCAAATACAGGAAGTTGTCAAATTATTAAAACTGGTACAGCTCAAAGGTTGTGACCTTGCGGTAGTTTCAGCATCTCCTAATATTAATGGTGGTTTTCTCAAGTGACTGAACAATTTAGTTCAGCTGCATTGAACTACACTTCCACTATACAGCACTGCATTTTTGGAACACATAAAGCAAAGGAAGTAAAAGGAAAATCTAATAAAATTCACTTAACAATTCTGCCTATCACAGAAGTAGTATTAACTACTTTCAGATCTTCTCCTAGAAAAGTGCAGCGTGCTCAATACACTATTCAGAAATGAAATTACTTCTCACTACGATAGTTAAGTTTTCCAGGCATCCAGAGCATCATCTCTACCCCATTTTCAGCTTCCAGCTACACAAACTGAGGAAATTACTGTATAAACCAGAGAACATCAATATTAGTTCATAATTAGGAGGTTTCTACTGCTTAAAAAAATGCTGTTTCAAACAACTATGATGATAACTCTGTACCTACAGAACTATTAAAATATTCTTCAGCTTTTTTTTTTTCCAATCATGAAGAAAAGCTTCCTAGCCTCTGAGAACTGAACAAAATCCAAATTTAGCAAAAGTAACTTATTCCTGAAATACGATTTTCCAGAGCTAAAAGGACGCACGCTGTTAATTTCAGAAAGTGAAGTTATTTCGCAGAGACTCAGGTGAAAAGTAAAATCACTGAACAGAATTGGCTGGGTTCTAACTCAAACCAGGACAAAAGGTAAGAAGAGGAGAGCACCTAATCAAAGTACTTGTTACTTGCACGAGACGGATGTTCAACCTGCTTCTCTGTACTACTGCAGAATGATCTAACCAAACCAATCTTTACAACTGCAAGTTCCAATCTAAATCAATATAGATTTAAAGTAAGCCCCTACGAGCAGTATTGTTTGAACTTCTCATCGTTTTTTAGACAAAGAAAATATGCATAATCTTTTATGCAAACTAACCAACTCTGAGCTTCTGCCAAAACACTGAACTCCTTTAGATGCCTGAGAGCAAACTAAATTTTTTCTAAAAAAAGTTTTGTAACAGTGCAAAACAATTTCACTGTTCAAAAAACATAGCTGGGGCAGACTGACCTTTTAAACTCCATTTCAAGCAAAAGGAGAACTGCAAGCACATAATTAACGTTACCTCATTTCTATCAGAAGCAAACTACAGCACGTAATAGTTATATAACCACTGGTGGTGAGCCTGAAGCAAAAGGAATCATCACTGCTGCTTCACTAGAAAGACATCAGAAATGCTTCTGCTATGATTACTGAAACAAAATGCAAAACTTTATCTGTCTTTTCTTCCACAAATGGCAAAGTACAGCTGCCCTTCAGCAGTTTCCTTCCTAACTCCAGCTGAAATAACCAAAATAAACCAGTCAAAAACACCCCTAAACTCTGCTAACCAAATGGAAAGTTACTAATGACGCTAGCAGAGGTGAGATGTAGACGATTAGGAAAAAGAGCATCTCTTAGTATCCATCCCAAACAACTGATGAGAGAGTGCAAGACCACGCTGAAGCTTCCTCCTGATTAAAATGTGGAAGCTAATGATCTCCAGAAGTTCTTACCAGCTCGTTCAGATTTTTCTTTCTGTTCTTTTAGCTCCTCGCCTTTTGTAGTCATTTGTTTGATCCGAGCACGCAGCTGGGCTATCTCCTCCTCCTTCATTTCCAATGTTTCATGCATTTGTCGCTTTGTCTCCGCGATTACCATGCCCTACGGAAAAGGTCCGTGTGATAAAAAGCTAGCAAATAAATAAAACATATAGCTGAAACAATTTCAAGCCAGGACACAATCCTCGTCAGGAATAAACTTTAGTATATTATTACAAGACCAGAGATCATGGTATTTTTCCATGTCAGAAAGCAGAAAATGCTAACAAAAAGAAGGTAAGAACAGGGATTCTCTTGAAGAGTAGCCAAAATGTATCTCGTGGTGAAGAGAATTCCTCCAGCAGCTAAGGATCATCAGAAATCTTCCTCCTCCTGGTACAGATACTTTTCTTTCAAATATGCATTCTGCAAATACGCCAAAACTAAAAGCACTGTAGCATGTGTGCTTCTCCATAGAGAACACGCACGGACAACAAACGTTATGTTGCCTGTTACACCACTAGAAGTTATTCCAAGTACCAAGAGTGTGATAAAATAAACACTTGTAAGTTGCAAAAAAAAATGAGAAACTCTTCATATTCCTAAAACTAGAGTTACTTTTCCTTCACTAGCAATTTTTAAATTCATTTACGTTATATCTCATCCTATTAGCATTTGAGGTTTTTCCTGTTTAGTTTTGGTTTTTTTCTTTTAAAGCTGGCACTGAAGAGTGTATTCAGCACAACTGCTCTCTCTGAAATAACATAATTGCAGTACTAAGTATAACTTAACAAATACCCTAAAGTATCTATACAATAACATTCTCAGGTAGCTTAAATTATGTGCTTGTTAAAACATAAACCAAACCACATCAGACAACCAAAACCAGCTTCTAATACCAAGAAGACATTTGAGTTTTCAACAAGGTTTTTAAAAAACTACGCAGTGTTTAAAGCAAATTTCTGCTTACCTTGTCTTGTTCTAGCTGCTCAATCAAATTCTTTGCATCCCGCAGCTGCGTAATCAGTTTAGTCTTCTCAGCCATGTGAAGGTCCTAAAAAAGAGCCCAACCCCAGGTTTAAAGCACTGCCATCTGTAAGAAAATACCTTCTTCTGAGAACCAGCTCAGGTTTGCCTCTGACCCTGCGCTACGCCATGGAGGAAGAGCACAGAACAGAATCCAGAGGAATTAAAGTAGGCAGCTTTAAATGACTTTTATATCTCCCAGTGCTAGGCTACCTCTTGGCGTCCATAATAATTCAGGCACCTCAACGCTCTGGCATAACCTCCACAGTTCTCTCATGGATGTCAGAGCTGCTACAGTAAAAACGGGCAAGAAACTTGCCTGCTCCGTTACCTGCATCTTGGCTTATAAGAGGATCTCAGCAATGCAACATAATTGCCCATTACTGGCCTTGTTCTGGAAAAGGTCCCTAAAATACTCAACTCTTTCAGAGCTCCTTCAAACTGAGCTAGTGCTCAGAGACCAGGACAGAGAAAAGAATCTGATCTCTGGAACTGAAGCTGAGTACACAGCTCTACTTCTCACATTCTCATGCTTTTATTACTAGCAGCTACCTCACTTTTACTCCACACTTGGCATTAATGTCCTTAAACGGAAAACTGAGCAAAATATCAATTTAGCTTTGGGACAGCACTTACATTATCTTCCCTATATTGTGCTCTCCACTGTCCTGCCTTTCTGTGTTTTCTGTTTATTCACCAAAGTGATGCCTCTTCCACTATGTCTTAAAGGTTTAGCTCTCTCAGAGCTCCACTTTTCTCACTTTACCTCCTGTCCTCTGTGCTGGGACACATTTTTCCTCACCCCACCTTCCCACAGTTACTTTATTTCCAATACCACTTTGATGGTTACTCCCACAGGGAGGTTTCATACCCTTCACTTCTTTTTAAGCAATTGCTCAGTGGGTTCACTCAAGTTGGTTTTTGCACCTTTAACTCCAAAAAAGTACAGGGACAGTTTGTTTAATGGTCTGCTCTATTAATAAATTTTGGAGATAGTGGAGTTCTTACTGTGTTTTCGTAGCTACCCATAAAGTGAACAGCATTTTCCATACCTTTATTTTCTCCAGTTCCTGAAGCCTCTCTTCCAGCTGCTCTTGAAGCGCCTCTTTCTCGTTGGTTAACTGGGCGCAGCGCTCCTTATGTGACCAAATCATCTCCTTACAGCGTTTCAGCAAGTTCTCT
Source organism: Coracias cyanogaster (assembly GCA_033124195.1). Classification (NCBI taxonomy): domain Eukaryota; kingdom Metazoa; phylum Chordata; class Aves; order Coraciiformes; family Coraciidae; genus Coracias; species Coracias cyanogaster. The sequence continues at coordinate 14,144 of JAVSBS010024728.1, read as the reverse complement.
TGGCGCTTCACCCTCTGGTTAAGAGCTTCCAGTGTTTTAACAGAATCTTCATTATCCTCTGCAAGACAACACACCAACATTATCATATACACACAGTTTCCAAAACATAGATCTGCATTCATCACGCACATTGCGGGTGACTCACAAGTGCCTAAAGAAAGTTGTGTAAAGCCTGCAAAACTTCCTAGCAACTACTCAACTGCCAGAAACATCCTACACATACAGGGAATAATAAACACAGTCTTTCACCCAAAATTAATTCACAAAATCCCAGTTACTATACAAGCTTCAAAACCAAAATATTATTCAAAAAACGTTTTCTATGCAATTAAAAAGTGGCAAAAACGCAAAGCAAATCTCTGAAGCGCCAAGCACACAGATTTCTGCTTTCCAGGGCTGGGTATGATGTTAATCCTCAAATAGCCAGGTTGGGAATACTACATTCAGCGGGATAAAGACCACGTTTAGCATCTTTCCGAGTCGTACTCCTCTCTAATTTGCACATTGGGTAATATTTTACCCAATATTTTACCAATGTGTTCTGCACTGATGCTCTGGAGGCTGTAAGAGTACTTGGTGTGAAAACAGCATCAGACACATTCAGAGGTTTGGTTCATGACTAGTTTTTACACGCTGCAGTCCCAGACTCCAGCACAAGATGATCTTAGACCCTGACTCTTAGGAACTAGATACTTACGCCTTTTCCTAAGCATTACAAAAGACATGATGCTGGATAAGAAAATATCTGATCTACCCTTCATAACACACAGAAATCACGGCAGACGCTGCACAAAGATAATTTCAAGATGCGCGTTCACCTCTGTCTGAACCCTACTTTTTATGAAAGATACCAGTGAAGGGCACTTTCCATTATATTTCATTATATCAGCATTATAATGGGTGTCCCATATCCCAAGTAACCTCCTGATGTGAGGAGCACTTGGATTGTTCAATAGCATGAATATAAAATTCATCTTTGCTTTTACTCTCTCCTGGGATAAAAAAAGAGATAGACTGGCAGCTGGTCTCTTCTCTAAGCTCCAGGGATAGGTCCTTGCTTATGGGGGACAGAATCTCTTAATCATATTAAGTGGGGACAGTAACAACCTCTGCCAGCAGAAGCATTCGTTACAGCACCATCATCGTTACTGACAAAGGCAAGGCATATCAGATTTGAATTCTTCTGAAATTTAGCACCTTAAAAGGGTTATCCTATCCCCCTGCTGTCACACTGTTTCCAAAACAACCGTCTCCTATAAAATATATCCTATGACATGTTCAGCCCTAAGTATTGTTACTCCAACATGAATAACAGCAGGCTTATTTGTCAAAATTGAGGATCTCTTGAAAAAGCTGCAAAACCTACCATTGCCTCCTGGTTCCATATCCATACTATTTTCTGTACCGATTTCTTTCGTTGGACTTTGAACTTGTGGTTCAGCTTGGATATTTGGATCAGGCAAGTCAGTGCCTATCTGACCGTTCTGTAATCTCTGTTTCAGCAATGACACCTAAACAAAACATTCTTTTTGTTAAAGAACACCAAGGATTGCATTTTTTCATCTTCAAAACTAGAGAGTTAAATAAAATCGGTATCAGCAAGCAGAGAAAGGAAAAATCTATCTGAATAGTTCCATCATTTTTACAATCAGAATCACGTTTCCAGTTAACAAGTATAGTGTCACTATGAGTGGAGAAACAAAGATCAATTAAGCGAAACACAGATTTTGCCAAAACAATTTTCGCTCAAATATCTGCTAATGTTGTGTTCTTGATAACAAGAAACACTACAAAGTGCAAATTTAAGTGCTGATCAAACAATCCTATTTAACCGGAGTGAGGCTTTTACAAAAGACAATTTGACAACGGTATCCTCTACCACAAAGACGCACTTAATTTCTAGATAATCACAAATTCTCAAGAACTGCAGCAATTATAATAAAAAATGGACACACATTACAGGAAATGCATCATTTAAGGAAAAAAGGTAGGAAGAGGAGCTCTAAAGAGCATCTGTTGGGTAAGGTATCTCACCTGAGTTTGCAGGACACTAATAAGTTGATCCTTTTCTTCTAAGGAAGCATCAAATTCCTCTTGGAGATGTTTCTTAGCTTGTTGATCCATTTGGAGCTCCTGAGAATCGTAAATAAACACGTGTGAAATGACAACTGAAATGTGAATATAAAAGGCATATCAAAATATTATGAAATAACATTCAAAATACCTCATTGCAGTTGTGAGCCCAGAATACAACCAGAAAGCAGGTATTTCTTTTACGACACAATATTCCACACAACATAAGTGCATCCCATTATAATACCAGCTTTAAACCAGCAAAAGTCGAGATTTGATGCAAAACTATCAAGGATTCTTTCTTCCTAAAAATAAGCTTGTGCATGGATCACTTCAAGCTCTCTCCTGAAAACTGGTTTTCATGCACAAACTTCTCCTGGAGTTTGAAGACCACACTTCTGTAAACTAGATTTTTCATTTAGCCACCAGACTAAGACAACATTCAATACTGTAGCGGAAAGTTGGCTTGTTTTATTCCTTAAATGAGTCTCAAATGAAAAAGCCAAAGAATGCCAAAGAACTCAACTATGCAGCTTTACTTGCTACTTCCTTGCATTCATGTGGCTGAACACCTTTAGAAACTTGCAGCTGTTGCCCAAATGCATCAGTAGGATTTATGTAATCTTATAAAATCCTGCTTTAGGAAGGTTTCTTTTATTTACTTCCTATGCTTTTAAAGTTTAAATACTTGAATTTCTTTAAATCATTATTGGTCTAGCAAAAATACATGTATTCGAAGTTAAATTAATTCACATCTAACTGCTTATTGAGAGCATCAGAACCATATATATTTCATGCATGCACTGTAAATTATTTCCCAAATTTGCATTTTAGGGGTTTTTTTTTTAATTTATATATTTACTTCATATACATCTTCCTAGTGATTTACCCCAGGACACTAATGCTCCTAGAGCATTATTCTGCAAAGATCACTTGTACCAAAGCAAGCACTGCCCATAAACATGGGTTCTGTTAGCCAGGCAAAGTCAGAGGATGGCAGAAAGAGAAAGAAAAGATGAAAAAAACAAAAGCACAAAACACAGGACACTGGATGCTTCCCGCGTTGCGTTCCTCCAACTCCGAATCTCACTTTTATGCTCTTGCTGCCTATCCCCTACCTCCAGCAGTGAATCCCCGTTGCCACAGCTGAGCCTGAGACCAGCTTTGAGAAGCGCAGCTCTGTGAGCTGAGCCTGCCCAGGCTCTGGCCAGGCACTGGGAAAACTATTCCTCTCTCTTCCCAAGAAACTATCTCCACTTTTTAACCCTGCAACGCCTCAGGTTCTGACCACCTTTCTACCTTGTGATTCTGAGCTTTAGAATCAAATCCTTCCAAGCAAAGCAAAGCAGCTCAGTGCATCAAGTGCCAAAGATTTACTGAAACCAACACAGAAATTGTCCTCTTTGGATCCCAAAGTCCCTTCTGAGCCTTGTCCAGGAAGAACACCAAAGACTGCTTGAAGAGTGCTGTTGAGGAATTACTCTTAACAGGAGAAAGTGAAGGTAAGCAGAAGACACATCCATTTCCAGGGGCTATTTCACTGCTAACTTGGCTCAGAGGAGACTTGGTTTATTCTTACATGGCCCTCTTAGAAGAAACTTGTCCAATTCAACCTATTGATGGGGAAAATGGACTGTATGATGAAGAACTTCTAAGATTAATTTCTGATAACCAATTACTACGGCAATGATTGATCTACTTTGTACCATTTTAGCTTCCACAAAGGAAACGTACAATTATTTGACATTTTTCTTTTAAGTCTGTTGTACTTAATGTTACAACACTTGTGCTTCCAAGAGAGCAATAAATTACTTTTTCAAGTTTTACAATTATTCAAAAAAGAATTTCAGTCCTAGATTTGAAAGAATCTTTAAATCTCCAAGATATATGAGAATGAAATTTACACCAAACATATATAAAAGTTTTTATATATAAATCAGAAAATATATTAAAAAATAGATATATATGCAAAGCAGAAAGAGCAGGACAGAAGATACACACATCCAACTCTTTTTCATAATCAAAAGCTCTTACTCTAGTGTATATATATGCTTTCAAAACTTGACCAAAGTACCAATAAGCTGGAAAATTAAACTTACTGGAGCATGTGGATATAGACTTAACACAGAATAAGCTTCTCTCATTTGACCTTAAAGTGAACTGGAAAAAAACAACATTGGCAAGTGCCTTCTGCCAGCAAGGCTGTGGGTTTTCCCCTCCTATGGGCTGACAGTTGAGCTCAGGACAGGGCGAGGGAGAGCACAGACAAACAGCTCCTCACACCCATCTCCAAACACGGCTTTTGTGAACTTGCCCTTTTAATTTGCACCGCCCAATAATTTCTACATGGCTTTTAATTAAGCTCGATGTGTTTATTATCAATACCAAATACATTAGAGCTTCTCCTTTCATTTCACTATAACCTAGAGAGATAATCATCGTAACACAACCTACCTGACTTTATGATTGAAAGCAAACTATGCCGCAAATCCATAATAACAATATAAATATTATAACTGAAATGAAGATGAACATTTTTTTATTTTATCCTATTTTTTTCTTACTGATACTCATTAAAATCTGTATCAAAAAGTGTTTATTACTTGTATTTGCCTAACGTTAGTATTTCTCAATACTAGAAGAGCAATAAATTGCATAGAGACATCTACTGCTGGGCCCAAAAATACTGCAAGAACCACACAGGTTTCTACCTATTTCAGAACAAACAGAAAAGCAGTTCAAGTGGTAGGATGAGCTGCTCAGCCTTAGAGTACAACAACAAGCTGCTGCATGACAAACAACCTAGAGAAATAACCCCATATAAACAAATGAAAACAAGCTGTAAAAAAACCCCTCTGTTGTGGTATAGAAAGTATTTTGTAAAGTGACTTAAAAAAAAAAAAAAAATCAAAAGTTAGGCAGAGAAAGATCCTGTGTACGTGTGGTATAAATATTCAATAAATAAAGAGAAATACCTCTCTCAGTTCTGCAACTTTGCGAAGTGCTTTATCCTGACTTTGACTCAGAACACCCTAAAAAAAACCCAGGAAGAATAAGCATCAGGTGTATTAAAAGTAACTTTATATATAAAGTATAAATAAATTCATAGAATTGTACTTCAGCAGTAGAATTAATGAGTTGTATTTCTCTTTCAAGTCAAGCCTGATGTGTAAGTATTTTCTTAAACTGCCAGCTGTGGGCTGGGAAGCTCTCACCTGAACTCAGCTGGTGCAGTAAGAAAGGCTGGAGAACAACAGCTTCACAGTTATTTTAACAAATCAATATTAGTTTGGCTTCCTTAGAAACACGATCTAAGAAAGAGTCTTTATCTCACACACTCACACACGAATATACACACAGCGCATTGTGTAAACGCACACACAAACGCACCGAAAAATGAAATCTGATTCCAAAAAACATCCAGGTAAGAGAGGCTGGAAAGCAATGCTCACCTGTAGCTTCTTCCTCTCCCGCTGGATAACTTCACAAGCGGACACTACCTAAAATACAGAAATCAGGTATAATTAGGATAATGCATTAATTTATAGGTATCTAAATAATTTGCTTAGTTGTATCCCTATCTGCATTTTCCAGCTCTTCACTTGAGAAAAGCTCTCCTGAGAGAAATGTACTTAAATTTTCTTGATGTTTCCTTTTTCTATTTATAAAACATTTCCAACGTGTTTAAAAAATAAAGCCTACATGACAAAACTATGAGGTTACTCGGCATTCATGCACAGATTTCCCTTCACTGAAAAGGCCTCTAAGAACAGCTCTGCTTCAATACAGGCAGTTAAAACCCAACTGTATCAAAAACTTACATCCCAGACAGCTGCCCCACCCCTTCTAAGGGTACACAGCCCAAAATGCTTGAGTAAAATTAATTTTACGAGGACAATGCATACAAAAATACACTTACAAATCTAGCTACAAAAATGGGTAATACTGAATATTCTCATCCCGTGTTCTTTGCAGATACACAGCAGACAAAGAGAGACTGCAAGTGGACAGTATTTCTCATTGTGAGCTGACAAAAGGACTTGATGAGTAACTGCACAATTTAGTTTAATTAAAAATTTGATCACAATTGCCCAAGTTGTCCAAAGCTGAAGTAGCATAATGGCACTTGGAACTAGAATAGTCTGTTTTCAGAGTGCTGAAAAATTTAAAGGAAGACAAGCCCAGAAATCTTTAAATAAAAATATATATTCAGTTTCTTAATTAAAATAAATTAGGATTTTTCAGAATTCACAATAACTTTTAGTTTCAAAGGCATAACTTATTTTGCACTTCAAAGAAAACCAGAACTACTAGGGACAGTTTGCCTTATCACGGTGGTGCCAGCATCGCTTGCTAGACACAACGGACAGAGACGGCTCCACAGTGGCCCCACACATGGAAGGACAGCACTGAGAGCTCAGCAAGATGCAACCAGCCCCAACAGAAGCCACACCCAACAGGAAGCTCCTCCAACTGATCAGCTTCTGGTTAAAGTAGCCCTGGCCTCAACCACCACCCCAACCATGACTACCTGGGTGAGGGCAGAGCCACAGGTGGGCCAGGTTCTCCTTCTGAAACATGAAGCCAATAAGAAAAACAAAACATTCTTCTAGGCTGTGACTCATTCACAGGTCAACTCCAATCTGGGACCCACAACTCAGGCCCCAGCACTTCAGATGCCTCTTGAAAAGGGAAACACTGTAGGAATCTAATCCATAATATGACATACAAAAGCAAAGGTCATACTATGGCACCTTGACAAAAGGGTGTTGCTCGGAGCAAGAGGCTACTCTGAAGGAAGAAGGCTGGCAGAGTCTTCTCTGTCCAGAATATCTATCTTGAAATTCATATTACAGTATCCCTAACAGCCAGAACAAAAGCAGACCTCCACTGCCTTTGCTGTGCAGATGTGCACAGTAGCTTTGTCTCAGAACATTTATGATCCAAACAGATAAGAGACATCAGGAAGAAGATGGGGGATGATACTCTCCTCTGTACGGGGAATCTCAAAACCAGTTGGGATGTCCTCTTCTTGTGACTATATTCTGCCTCCTAACTCATCAACTTCCTCATCAGATCATTTTTTCTATAGAAATACATCATTACATCTAATAACCCCTTGTCCTTCTCTAGCCTCTTCTATGCAAAGATCAAAACATAGCTCCCAAAGGAAGGGAATCACCTCAGTGAACATGGCCAGCTGCTGTGCAGCCTGAGCAGAAAACCAATTAATGCCATCAGTGGAGCACTGAGTACCAGCTACACAATGTGATTCACCTCATCCTCCAATGACTCACAAGGCACTGGAAAGAAATCCTCATGGTGTTAAGTCTGCTGAAGATCCTCTGCAGCCACAGGCAGCCCTGCTTACAGTAGTACTGATGCAGTCCTGCTGGGCAAGGTCAGAGGAAGGTAAGGTGCCCACAGGGAAAGGCTTTGCCCTCTTCTTCCCTGAGACTGCCCTGGAGCAGAAAGCAGAAAGAGCGCCTTATTTCAGAATGACAGGTTTGGTCAAATTCCTTCTTTGGATGCTCACTGTGTTGCAGGCTCACATACCATCCTGGTGTCCTCCTGACTTCTGGAAGCCACCCAGCACTGCATTCGTTCCTTGCCTCCACTTCTGCTTTTGGGGTGCAATGATGATACAAGAGTAAAGAAGTGGCTAAAAGCCTATTTGGCATAAGTAAGGAGTCTCTACATGACTCAGATTAGAGTGAGTAACCTCTTCATGAATTTTTATCTGTACTGTTGTGGTGCAAATTCCTTATCTAGTGGGCTGTCTAAGAGATGGTGGTCTGCCTCCCTACCCACAAGACTGCAGTGGCCTCTTATTCCGCCCTTACTGCAGAAAGAAAACCCTTCCTTTTCATCACTTAACTCTTTGGTAGCAAAGTTACATGCACAAGATGATGTACCTGCACACACAATGCACATGCACATGCTACAGATACACCATTGTATACACATGTCCCATAAAGAGAATCAAGACCCAAGGCTTATGTAGCAGTATGAAAAGTAAACAGTTCCAGATAAAAATAATAAATGCTCTGTGCATTTCTCTGCCTCCGTTTCTTCACCATACTCAGACATGACTGATTCAGGGCAGACTGACCTACAGTGAGCTCAGATTTGCCTTTACAACTCTTGTTTTGCATTCTCTGAGTTCAGAGACCCTGCCATACCTCGCCCCTCTAAAGGCAAGCTTGTCTCTCTCATTCTCCTGGCCAAGGCTTCCTAGTTGTTTCTTCGATCTCTCCTCATTACCCACTGACACCTGGTTCTGTGCTGCTTCTGGTAACTTTCCACTCTTTTAAGCCACACTCCTTTCACATAACCTGGAAAAACTGGTTTGTGTAAGCTTTATGTAACCCTTCGCACCAAGCCTGTTACTAACTTAATAGCTGAACATTATGGTTTAATGGCCAAGGATTGTTCCCAGTAGAGGAGTTAAAGAACATTTGGGGAGGAGAGGAAAAAGGGAATTCAAAATCACAGTTACATTTGGCTGAAAACTTCCTATAAAGTTTACATTAAGTTGCATGTCATACATTTATGGGGAGCTATTTGCAAGGAAGTGCACCAGGTGTACTAGCATGTCATTACTAGTTAGAAAGTTTTTATTTGTCTTGAGCTTGGGCTAGCTGTTCCAAAGCCAGATGACTGGTGGCTGATCACACGCTTGAGCAGTGAATCACTAATAATACTGTTATTAGGGACAAGTAGTGCAACTTGCAGGATAGAAGCTGGAATAAGTCTGCATAAACTATGTGTGGAATGGTGCCAGCAGAGCCAGAGTCCTGCTGTGGTTTTACACTCCTGAGTCACCTAACTTCCCTATCTCTACTTAAATACAAAGTCTGAGTCAATACTGAAAATCAAATGGAAATGTTACTCTATTTACAGCCTTGGTCAAACAGAGGCCGTTCATTTAGCACAGTTTTCATCACTGTACAGGCAAGCTGAGCTCCCTGTGAGCGTTCCTATGGCAAAGCTGTCTCACACAAACTCATCCTTCTGCTGGAGGAAGCTGAGCACTCACAAGGAAACACAGCTAGAGGTTCACAGGATGTTGCTAAAGGGAGGTCTGCATGGGATGCAAGTAACATACAAAAGGCTACAAACAAACTGAAATCAAGGCAGGAAGCATCTGTGCGGGTCGCTGAGGAGCCATGGAGAGTTGAATCCATTTGACCTTCTCTGAGTCATGAAATTTTTAAATTAAGTATAGGGCTAGCTTTTCACTAAAAATATTTCTACCTCTTCTTCATTTTATTCTTCTGTCATTGGTACTGCAGCTGATCAAATTAGATCCTATGTCGGCCAAACTATCTTCAAAACTAAGGAAAAAAAGAAAATTCAATTTAAATCTGAAAAACAGGGGAGATCTAGACCTGTAGCCTGTTATATGCTTGAAGTTTGAGTGCTGTCAGCCTCTTGAGAGGCATATGGCCTGGTATGGAGAAAACAGAATTCAGATTCATGGAGGGAGTGTGTTTTGGAGGAAGCCGAATAGCTGTGCAAGTAAATCTCTGTGAAGATCTCCAAGATGTTTTAAACTGGATACAAAAATAAGTGAAACCAACCATTCCTTTAGCAATCCAGTTTTTTACCTTTAGATCCTTAACCTGACTAATCTAGACATTTCAGCAGGTGACACCTTTATAGGCTTTCTTTTCTTCCCCATTCTCTCCCATTTTAATCAAGCTGTGAGAACAGTTATGGCTAAGTGCCAGCATAGCCCATCATCCACTCCTGATAGTTCTGTGTAAGTTGTCCCATCAATGCCCAGGCTGCTACCATTGGTATTTGATGGTCTCATATTTTAAATTCAAGAAACATGCCTTGGTATTTTTATTTATTGACAGTGGTGCTGTCTATATTAAGCAGTACTGTCCTTGCTCAGAGATAAACTGCCCATACTTCCAGTGTAATGAATGCCAGGAGCGAAACAATCTTTATCTGGTGAAAAATAAGAGAAATAACCTGACATTAAGACAAAGGAGATTCAGGTTCCTCCCTCAAGTCTGAGTGAAAACCGTTCTCTAGAAGTTAACAAAGATGGCAACAAAGAGTAAATCCCTAGTCACCTTTAAGAGAAATTCGAAGAAGGCACTAGAAAATGTATTACACAGAGTAAGCCTAAATTGAAGTCAAGATGATCAAGAATATTTTTTCCATTTCTCACTTCCATGATTCTGTAGCATATGAGATCACCTTCCTTTTTATAAATGATATAAACTTCTGCACTGACTGTTGTTTCCCTAAGGTCCAAAGACTACATATTTCTCAGTACTGATCTTAAGTTAACCCTGCACTACGAATGTGTCCCAGATTGGTTTAAGTTCTCCCATTTTTGATTCCCATTTTGATTTGCTGTCAGAAATGGATTTTTCTCCTTGGATATAGTGCAATCTTCATTATAAAATGAAGATACTGTTAGACTAGCAAGACTGTGCATATGGAAAAAATAAATCAGATGTCAGAAGGCCTCTTAAGAGAAGAAAAGCTACCAAGCAAGGCAGGAAAGCATAAGCTTTCCCTCTAAAAAAAAGGCCTTTTTTAAACAAGTCTGTTAGAAATAAGCAGCAATGGCACAGAAAGAGCAACATCATATATAAGGGAAACACCATTGTTCTATGTCTGTAAGGGCCATGCAATTCAGTAAAAGTTTCACCCAAGTACAGTCTCTTTGTATTAAGACTTGCAGAACAAAAGTGTGTATCTGGGAGCCTAAAGGGATTTTGCTTTCGAGTATATAGCAAAAGTGGCAGTATGTATGACTTGTCTTGTTGCCATAGGACTGAGAGTTTTACACCTCGACTAAAAAAGTGGGAGGAAGGTGATTGACTAGGTTCATTAGCTGGTATTTGGACAGGACGCCTGTGCCCAGGAATTATTAGGTAGCATAGACACAGAGATCAGACACTGAGATCAAGGCATAGCAGGAGAACAACAGCTCAGATCTGGCTAAAGCTCAGTATAATCAAAATTGGTTTGGGAACTAAAGGTGGTCATATTCAAAATCTGAAAACCAGGTTGGAATCAGCTAAATATAACTGGTGCTGACTAACACACTGTTCCTGCAAGCTAGTAATTTTGGTTTTGTTTTTATTCTGGCTTCATGGGGGGGCTTCTTGGACAATAGGATTCACCCTGTGTCAGTAAACGCAATTTCAGTATCTGACCTATATTAGCTGCTAAGCCAAGGTGGTGACACAAAGGGATGGGCTGCACTGCAAGAAGCATCTTGCAACACAGCACTCAGGACACTTTTGGATCAAGATCAAAGGTAAAGCTTTAGCTTCAAATCACAGACTTCCCATTCACATAAAAGATGTCTTTCAGAGAAGTCTTTTCTCATTCAGTGCTTCACTCATTATATAGCCTGTTATTGTCCTTAGAAGGTTCCCATGATAAGCCTTTAAAATACATCTGATTATAAAGATGCAATCATTACTGTATTTAAAATAGTTCTTCAGTCTGGACACTGGGCATATTTCACCTATTGGTATTCCTTGGTCTATTTCAGAGTCCAGCCTTTGCAAAGCATGGCCCTTGCACCCGAAATAACACTTAACAGACTTTCAGCTCAGTTGTCAAACACCATCACAACTTGTGAAGGGCTGTACTGACATGAGAATCAAGTGTCCAGCTGTTCCCTTCTACTAACTGCACACAAGCTGCTAGCCAGGATGCCCCTGGACAGGTCAGATACAGTTTGGGAACCATAGATGCTAGCCTGATGTCAGCCACAAATGTCATTAATGCCCTATCATAGCATGTTTGACTTGTGCCAGAGGAACATACCCCTTTTTGCTCACAATCTGTGCAGTGCTACTGTAGGTGGGTATTGGAAGAACACTTACTAACAGCAGGATATAGAGGATATCTGAAAATATGAGCTTGGACCAGAATAAAAATAATATTCGCATCCTTTCCATGCATGACACCAAACTCAATATGGAATGTACCTTTCAGAAATGATTGTTTGCCTTAATAGAAGCACATTTTGAGTCTCTCAAAATGCTACAGCAAGACTGAAATTCTAGAAATCAGATGTAATATCTGCTGTCTCAGTTCTCCCCCCTATTCATGGATATACTTAAACATCTTAAAAACGTGTTTATCAAACCTAATATTTGTGATACAGGGCTCTAGCTTAAAATGAAAGGCTTGCCATTCACATAGCTGCAACTTGCAGAGAGCTCTTTATTCAGTGCTTCATTCATTATGTAGCACGTGGTAGCCATCACAGGCAACTGTCTGCTAGTGCTACCCACACCTCGGCTGTTTGTGCAACATGAGTCACTCACTGAGAGCTGCAATTCCAAGCAGAATTTCTTTATCCTGCACTAACCACATACTTTGTTCCAGATTATATCCTTTCCTTGTGAGTAGGCAGAATTAGTAAAGTGCAATTAGTGATAATGCCATTTGTCCCTAGGCTGATAATTTTCCTTAAGGCATTTATTCTTTACAGTACCTCACATATTACATCAATAAATCTGCTGGGAGTACTGAATGTAGCATGTAATTGGCACAGAAGAAAGATGCATCTCTCTTGTTGAAAATAAGAATATTGGTCCACCAGAGTTTGATTTAACATGTAAAAATATTTCTATGCAGGAATCATGCAATTTAGTCTAATTCCACTGCTCTCTTGTGAAAATAACTTCCCTCTCTATATTGGCAGGGAACAGATTATTCTGCACCTTTCTCTCCCAGTGCTGGAGGAAAACTTTCCTCATGAGCAAAGTAAGGTAAAATACCTTTGCATAGTTCTTGTGAAGCCACATTTCAGCTCTTTTATGATACCCTGACTCAGACTCAAATAGTATATAGATTTATGTGGAGTTAATACACATCGTGCCACTTAATCCTGGCATCTGTCCTCACACAGATGCTTTTGGAGAGCATTCTTTTAACCCTGTGAGGAAATTAGAGAAAATTAGTAATGGCTTTATATGACAAGCCAGATACAAAGAACTCACAGTGCTCCGTTGACCTATGTAAAAAAAAAAAAAAAAAAAGCCCTGGGCTTTCCTCCCCCTTATTCTCTTTGCTACAAAAGTGATATTTGAAAGACAGATTTGCTCATGTGAAAAAACAGACCTGAAGAACAAGAATCTGTTCTCAGGTGGCAAAACACACCCACCCCTCTGAGGCAGTTGGGACTGGCCCATGAATGAAACTCCACTTACCAACAGATAAGGCTGAAACCCAACCTGGAGATTTGCTCAAAGCAAGGCAAACTGAGAGTATGGCTCTCATAATCTCCACCAAAGTGACATGGTGATGGGAGGGGCAGTCCTTTATCTGCTGTTGACCTTGAAAAGCATGTGGGCTGCAGAATTGCTGCAACTTCATCTGTTCATTCACTTTTTTACCCTCTGTCAAATCACCCATGGTTTTGATGCAGAACAAGCATGTTCAGCAAGGACAGGTGGCTTTTACCAGTTTATCTCATGTTGCAAGGGTGCACACTGTTATCTTCTTCAGTTCTCTAAGGGAGGGTAGCAGTGCCTCACAGTCAGAAGTAGCTTCAGAAAAACAGAAGAATAAAGGAGGCTTTCTTTCCAAAAGTTATGTCCAAAAACGGAATTACGTCTGTGCAGCATACACCTAAATCAAGTGCTCTCCTGACACTGAAAAAAATCCCACTGTTGCCGCTGCCACCTACGTGGCACCAGCATGACAGAGCTACCTTCCTCCCTGTAGACCCTGCCCAGCCCACTTGTCACGGCCAACATCCCCTCCTGTGGATCCCAAAAGCAGGGGCCCCTAGCCCAGGGGACAGGACTTGCCTACCACCAGATCTTCATGGCTCCCCAGAGCAGTGCTACCTCCAGGCAGCCCTGAGGTGCTGATGAGTATCAGCAGCACGGAGTTGAGCACCCAGGAGAAATAGCCTGCTCCCAAAGGCAAATGGGGTCATCCATCCACAGCTCAGTGCCTCACTACACTAAGATTAATTCTTCTCAGTAGCTAAGGTGGCTTCACTTGTGTAATGAAACCAAGCGCAAGTTAGCTCTTCTGTTCAGGGATCCCAAAGGGTACCAGTAACTGCCTCA
>JAVSBS010024727.1:7391-32077 GCA_033124195.1 Coracias cyanogaster | reverse complement strand
TCTCTCCAGAGAAGGAGACTCCACAACCTCTCTGGGCAGCCTGGGCCAGGCTCAGACACCCTCACACCAAAGAAGTTTCTCCTGTTCAGGTGGAACCTCCTGGGTTCCAGTTTGTGCCCGTTGCCTCTTGTCCTGTCACTGGCACCACTGACAAGAGTCTGGCCCCATCCCTTTGCCCCACACCCTTTAGCTCTTGGTCAGCATATAAATGTGCTGGAAGTGGGCTCATCATTCCCACCAGCAGGAATTGCCTTGGGCCTTCTCCCCTGCTTCCTCACCTGAGACAGCAGGTTGAGGCTGGGAGCTGTGGGGAGGACAAGGGTCACAGCAGGTGCCCTGAGGTCCATGGGGTCCTGGGCCTCTTGCGTGCGTCTCATGGTGGTTTGTGCCACAGAACGACCGGGGAAAGGCGCTGAAGGCCATGGAGGCCACTTGGAACAACATGGAGAAGAAGGAGAAGCTGATGTGGATCAAGAAAGCGGCAGAGGATCAGAAGCGATACGAGGTGGGTCCTGGCTCCTTCCTCGCCCTCGCTGTGGCCCCGTGGCCAGTGCTGCCTCCATCTCCCTGACCTCTCTTTCTCCTCTGGCTCAGAGGGAGCTGAGCGAGATGCGGGCCCCTCCGTGCTCCACCAACTCTGCCAAGAAAATGAAGTTCCAGGGAGAGCCGAAGAAGCCCCCCATGTGAGTACTGGGATCTGGGGTCCAAAAAGCTGGATCTGGCTGGTGCAAAAGAGCCTGGGGTGGAGGGAGCTTGGGCTGGACCGTGGTGGGGATGGGTGGGGGTTAGTGGAGGCTGCGTGTGGACACCTCGGTTCTCTGTGCGCACCGTCTGATCTGGTCTCTGCGCTCCCCTCCCCTGCAGGAACGGTTACCAGAAATTCTCGCAGGAGCTGCTGTCGAACGGGGAGCTGAACCACCTCCCGCTGAAGGAGCGGATGGTGGAGATCGGCAGCCGCTGGCAACGCATCTCCCAGGGCCAGAAGGACCACTACAAAAAACTGGCAGAGGAGCAGCAGAAACAGTACAAGGTGCACCTCGACATCTGGCTCAAGGTGCGTGCCGAGCCCCTTGGGGGGCTTCGGGATCGCTTGTTTCTTGGGGATGCTTGGCATGGGCTCCGCTCCAGCAGCTTCCATCTCCAGACCCTTTTTTGGCATTTTGTCACTCAAAAAGGGCCTTTAAAAATACATATGTGGGGAGGGGGTGCCCTGTGCTGGAGGCTTTCCCTGCTCCGTGCCTGCCCGACCCTCCTTGCACCCTGACCGACCATCTCCCCTGTCTCCACAGAGCCTCTCACCCCAGGAACGAGCTGCCTACAAGGAACACACTTCCAACGTGAGTATCCACCTGGCACAACCATGGCGGGGACCTGGGGGGGTTTGGGGCTGGGCTGAGCTCAGCCCGGGTGAGCTTAGGCTGCATGGGAGATGAGCTGAGCTCAGGAGAGCCCCTCAGAGGAGCTTCATTCCCACCCTGTAGCAGCCTCCTAGTGGGGTTTTCTCCATGCTGGATACCGGGAAGGAGCCGAGCTCGAGCCCTCCAGCTCTAAATGGTTTTGCTTTGTCCTCCCGCTGCAGAAACGCAAGAGCATAGGGAAGATCCGGGGTCCCAACCCCAAGATGAAGCCAACGATGCAGTCCAAGTCGGTGAGTGCAGGATGGCCGTGGGGCTGTGCTCCGCACTGGGGACACCCAGCACCCTCCTCCCTGCGGAGGGCGTCCGGGGAGCACCCAGATCTCTTGTTGGAGGCATCCCTGGTGCTCTCTGCTGCCTGTCCTGTCCGTGAGGAAACAAACCAAATTGGTGCTCAAACCCCACCCAGCTCTGGTTTTGCCCCTCTACGACAGCACCTTGCAGCCACTCTGGGAGCCTTTTTGGGGCTGTTTGTAACGTAAATGGCTCCCAGGCAAGGTGCAGGGTAGGAACCACCTGATCCTGCTCACTGGGTGGAGGAACCCCATGGCTGATGGCCAAGGATGGGGTGGTGCACCCATGGGTGACTGGTGTCATAGAATGGTTTGGGTTGGAAAGGACCTTAAAGATCATCTCCTTCCACCCCCCTGCCATGGCAGGGACACCTCCCACCAGACCAGGTTGCTCCAAGCCCCGTCCAACCTGGCCTTGAACACCTCCAGGGAGGGGACATCCACAGCTACCCTGGGCAACCTGGGCCAATGACTCACCACCCTCACAGTGAACTTCTCCCCTACATCTAATCTAAATCTCATCTCTTTCAGTTTAAAGCCATTACCCCTTGTCCTATCACTACAGGCCCTTGTAAAGAGTCCTTCTCCAGCTTTCTTGTAGACCTCCTCTAGGTTCTGGCAGGCTGCTACAAGGTCCCCCTGTGCCCCTCCATCTGCCTTTCATCCCACGGCACCACCTCTGCTGCATTCTTCAGTGCTTCCCTCAGGAGCACATTATACAGGGCCCTAAAATAGAAATGAGGAGCAGAAATTCCACCAATATCTGCCTCATGCTAGCAGAGACACCATTCCAAACACAGAGAGAGCTAAACTACGACAAAGACGACAAAAATGGCTGAGTGCTGGAGCACAGGACCATCTCCTGCCGCGAGCCGCGTTCAATGCCCGCTTGGACGAGAGAGGCAGCAGCTCAGTGGTTGCATCTCAGATGCCAACCAGTTCAAAGGGAACCGATTTGTTTGTTCCCGAGCAGGCACGACGTCAGCTTGGCACCCACTCACAAGGACCATTAAGAGACTCAAGGAAGACGCTCTCCAAGGGGGTCTTGCCAAAATTAAACTGATAGTAGAGATGGGGCTTTAATGCTACTATGTATTTGTTCGTTTAATTCAAAAGCAATCAGCAGGAGAGTCTCCGTTGCCACAGAGCATTAGTCACTGCACAAGAAGACTCCTGCAGAGCAGAGGGTGTTACGGGGCTCGGGGTTTGTTTCTTTTTAATCCCCGATTCATACTAACAGAGACATTAGCTGTCAGGTAACCTGTCAAACTCGGCTATGAGCAGATTTGTGACACTACACATTGTCTCCTTTCCCCCATCTTTGTATGAAGCACCTTTGACTCAGCTGCTTCGGGTACTTTTTGCATGTTAACTCCAACCGAGGTTTTTCAGGACAGGCACCATCTCCGCAGCACCCCTGACAGGTAATGCTAACGCTGCAAGTCAGATCAGAGCCCTTTGTGGATGGAGATCAAGGAGCAGAACATCAAAGAGGGCTGCAGGCAGGATCAGATACCTTGTCAAAGCCGTACCGTGGAGTATCTGATACCGAGAATTTAGTCATTCATTAATAAGTTCTTACTCCATAAACAGCAAGGGAGAAAACTGCATCCACATGAATACACAAGTAGGAATCAGCTTTTTTATAGGCTGGAAGGAGAGTTTTGACATTATCGGAGAGATCCAAGGACAGTTAGGTAAGTGATGATTCTGGGCAGGAGGTGAGATCTGACTCCCGGTGGCTGGAGAGCACTGACACGGCAGTCCCACCACGCCATGGTCCAACAGGATCCCCTGGCAGCCATCCACAGGGGTGCAGATCTAACCTGCCTCGTTTTCAAATGATGGAAATGCCTCTACCACAGGCTTGGTGCTCACTGTGGGGACAGAGCAGGTATGAGCCTGCTCCCAAAACCCACCAAAGATGCTGATTTAAAAACCCCACCAACTTCCACGGTCTCCGTTCGCCTGAAGCAAAAGGAATCTTAAATACGGCACCAGCTGGTAGAACAACAGGTCCTAGCTCAACCACGTTCCCCAAGCGCTACAGTCCACTCTGAAGGTGGAAGAAGTAAAACATTTGCTGTTGTCCATCTTGGGAGCACCCTACTGTCTCTTCAAAACGGAAACCAGCCAATGAAGTCCCCAACCTCTAGCCATGCTTTCATAACTTCACATCTTTGATCAAGGAATGAGCTTGCGAGGCAGCACACGTCCCACAGGAGCAGGGCTCTCATGTGAGTCAGAACATCTGTAGGTGGGAAGCCCTCGTCTGCTATACGCTCATTAAAAGCAAGAAAAGCAAATTAGTGGTCCACAGTATGATCCAAGATGCAGTAATGATAAAGTCCAAAGAAATTTGAAGACGGCAGCATCCAAATTAAAGACTTCCCAGGATTTAGACTTGGGAAAGCAGCCTTTAGGTAATGGAAAAAGATTGGGTGAGGGTGATGGGGCAAGACAAGCACCTCAGAATCCCACCCTAAATACGCAGCTGTAATCACAGAATCATTTTAGTTGGAAGAGACCTTTAAGATCACTGAGTCCAACCTTTAACCCAGCCCTGCCAGGACACCACTAACCCATGTCCCTCAGCACCACATCTCCACGGCTTGGAAACCATCAAACATCTCAAGTGTGCAGGCACAAGCATACCGTTGATACTGTTATCTAGGAAGCAAAGGTTATAAGCTCCTTTCATAATTGCCCAGGCCACCCCTTCCCTTTGGGGCCAGAGTTTACTTGAACACTTTGCAAAGACTGAGCGGAGTGTTACCCAAATACCGTGTTTCTGTGCCTTGCACGTGGGACATCAGCCTGAACCCAGCATAACAGCGGGGGGCCTGGAGCCTCCAGCGGGTATAATCAGTGGCAGAGAGGCGGGCAGTGAAGGGAAGGCCTTCTCCTGCCACTGCTTCTGCTCCTCTGAAATGTCACTTCTAGGAACCGGCTACTTTTCCTGGTATCACAATCATCTCCCTCCCTGCAACTCCAGTCCAAGCCCATGACAACTATTTCCAAAGCCAGATATTCTTACACTACAGAAAGTCACACCCAGTACAAAAATGGTTGCTTATACATGTACCTGCTTTAAAAAAATACTCTTGGTGAGAGAGGAAAAACAGGCACTAAACCAGATATAAATCG
Source organism: Coracias cyanogaster (assembly GCA_033124195.1). Lineage (NCBI taxonomy): Eukaryota > Metazoa > Chordata > Aves > Coraciiformes > Coraciidae > Coracias > Coracias cyanogaster. The sequence goes on along the minus strand of JAVSBS010024727.1, from coordinate 27,222 downwards.
GTAATTTCTAACCAGCAAGACACCAGGCAAATTATAAATACTAAACATTTATTATTTTTCTCATAGGAAGGTTGCAAGATTCAATTTCCATGAACAAGGAAAGGTCTTTCATTGCTGTTGGGATTTAGTTTTGTTTCTTTTAAGGAGAAAGAAAGAAGAATGAGAAACTGGTGTAAAGATACTCCCAGAAGCAGTGCAAATATCGGTTAATTTCTTCTTCCCTCCGCCACCCCAGCGCTGAACTGCCCAGCTGAGCCCTTCCCACTCAAAGTCTACTTTAACATCATCCAGTTTTCTGTACATCACCAACAAGGCTCCCCTTCTTTCACCCCTCCCCAAGGAGAACACACCCGGCACCGCGACAGCCTTCTAGCAACAGTAAAAGGAGAAAGCCAACATGGTGACACTCCATAAAAATTCCACCTGAACAGAATGAAAATTAACAAAATTTAACCTTCATGACCCACCAAGGACAGTGTGGAGATATCCAGTAATGCAGCTCACCAGCATGGCTCTTCCAGCTTCCTGTCACAAATACATTTTACACACCCACAAAAAAGACAAAAGAGGAAAACCAAGAACACTTTACTCTCAGTTTTAAACTAAGGCAGGCAAGCTTTGGAACAGGAGTCACTGACACCTCATGGAAGTCCATCATTACCTATCTGGGAACGGGAGGCAAGCCTTGCCTCCTAACAACTGCTCACAACGGGCAAAAAAAGGATTCATTACAACTACCAGAAGCCGACAGGAGAGCGGAGGGCAGCAGCACCCACCACGCTGTGCTGGCACCGCTCGCACAGACCGAAGCTGGCACATGCAAGTCCCACCGCTGCTGTGACCTTGGCTCAAGGAGAAGGCAGTTGCTGCGACTTCTGGGCCCGTGGCCTCCCTCCAGCGAGTCCGTCAGAACGTGATGTTTGCGAGACCTATTTGAAAAGAAAAAGGGATGAGGGGGAGAAAAAAAAAAGTGTTTATTCTTATACCACCCATACTTCACTACTATTAGGACAGTTAGACACAGGAAGAAGGATGTATTGCGAATTTCTTTTCTTTTTTTTTTTTTTAAACTTAAAGGATTTGGTGGGAGGAAAGGAAATGAGGGAACAGGTTGATCTGCACTTTTTCAACCCTTTTTTGATTGCGATGCAGCAATTAATTTGAATAAGCAAATCTGAAGGAGTACTGAAGTTACTCACAGCAGAAGGAACAGCGCAGAGGCTGCTGATGAACCCAAGGGTCTGCCCATGGAATCAAAAAGAGAAAAAGCTGGGGAAAGTACCACTAATGAGGGCAGTAAATTCACACTGGGCAAAGAAAAATTGCTTTGGATTAATGCATATCCATGCATTAGACATTTGATTATCTCCTTTGAGATTTGTCTTCTTTGACTACCAAGCTATGCTGCAGCAGTTAACTGCAGCACCCAAAATTGTCCAAAACTCTTCTCTCAGCACAAAAATAAATGCTGGAGATCTCAGGAATATTGGCTGCTACAAACAGGGGAACTTTTGGCCTTAGCTCCTCTAGAAACAAGTCCGGTATTACAGTCATCCCTTCTTAGCCATAAGAAATCAAATGGAAAACACATTTCTGCAGCTCCAGCTGTGGAAGATGCAGGGTTTGGGCTGCAGACGCCACAAGCCAGCAGCTCTGTTGCTGAAGATTGAGTTCTACCAGCTGTATCAGAGGTTCTCTGGCTGCACAGCTTCACTGCTTACATCTATTCCCATTTCTGAGGAACAGCAAATAAAATTTGTTCTTGAATACTGCTACGTCAGGAGCAAGGGAAGGGCAGAGAAGGAGAAGGGGAGGAGAAAAGTCCAAACTGGCAGGCAGAGAACTTTTCTGGAGAGACTTAAGTCTCTGAAACTGCAGACAAAAGCAGAGATAAAACTGTCTGCCACAGAGTTGTCTTTTTAATTTGGGCAAATAACGGCTGCAGACATCCATCCCTCACCTGAGCCACAATTCTTTTATTATTCCTTAAGCAGCAGCAACATACATAATGCTACATAAAGCATAAATCAAGTCTCCCTGTTTCACAGAAATTCCAGTCTAGGAGAGACAGAATTTTGGGAATAAAAGGAACATTTTAAAAAGTTAACTTCAGAGGGAATTTTTTTCCCCCAGAAGAAAGTAGGATGGAAAAATTAAGTCTCAGATGGATGTAAATGGGGACAGAGCAGAAGACTGGGCTAAGTAACACAAAGTTATTTTTATGTTGTCAGGACACTGTGATTTCATATACCATGTGCCCATATGGCACTTTACATGCATAGGATTTGTAAAGCCTTCAATTAGCACTGATAGTATACAGCAGGCAGTTATTTAAAGCAACCCATACGGCATCTTTTGGTGTAAAAAATCTAACTCCCTTGTACTGGACAGGCTCCCTGTCGGGGATCTCAGATGCCCACACAAACCCTCAAGAGGCTGCGGAGAAATAGCCACGAGACATCACCCAGGGGGTGCTCGCAGTCCCGGCAAGGACAGAGCAGCGGACCCCACTGCTGCCACAGGACACTATCATACGTGTGGTGGACGTAGTCCCAGTCTTTCCACACAAGATTCCAAGGTGAAGGCCACCTCCGAGATGTTGGAGAACATTACCCAGATTGCTGCTGTCCTTTGAAGCCCAGCAGATGCAATAGTGCTGCATTAGTTGTTCAAACAGTTCCTTCTCGTCTAGGAATTCAAGTCCTTCTATTCTGTAGGAAAAAAATAAAAGCAGTGACTCAGGCTGGAGTATCAGGACAGTTTTTACCCTACTCTTCCTTGCTCCATAGGAGTGAACACTACGGCCGAGGAGACAGTTGCCTTTCTAGTAAACGAGCGCAGGGATTTGTCCCTAATGGAAGATACCACCACTGCTCCTAGCCTTTGTTGTCAATCTAGGAAACAAGTGACCCGCAAGATGTTTTCAACTTCTCACCCCTGGAATTTCGTGTTCCAGGACTAATCTATGTAACTTCTCACCAATACCAGTATTTCTCTTCTAACCCTTTTTACTGTGTGTATCTGATCTTGTTGGATTTAAGTAGACGCAATAGTGCAGCCTAAGGGAAGGAGATTTATCTCCACCAAAGGATTGCAGCAAACAGTTGAAGACAGTATTTTCTCCAGACAATCACAACAAGTCCATATTATGTCTCAGAAGAGTGATGGGTACACCAGTGCAGCTTCTAACAACTCTCCCACATGAGCTCATGATGAAGCACAAACCAAATGGTACATGGAAGATCTGAGGAGTTTTTTTCCCTAAAATGGTTCCTACCTTCCTTCTTAAAGTAAGATCTTTGAACGTCTTCCACCAAACAAATGGGAGAACTTCTCCCAAGCTGTGCTTGCTTTAAAATGTTTAACCTGGCACATTCCCCTCTCTCAGTCTAGATTACTTGAATATCACAGTGTTTATTTTCCACACTCAATATTTGGAAGGGCTGCTACTGAGGATCAAAAGAGGCTGAGGGGCAAAAGTTCCCAAATACACTCACCAACATGCAGAACACCACTTTTGTGAAGATTTGTACAAACAGAAAGCATTATTTGCCTCACTAACACTGAGGGACAGAGTTTACGTAACCTATTTCTTGGCATTTGGAACAAGCGGAAGGAGCTGAACAGATCTTAGGTAGTCAAAAGTGCTGCAAAAAAAAAAAAAAGTACAAGCTATGTCTCTCCAGAGGCACCATATGGTCCAGTCACACAGTCCCCGTTCCTATTTACACAGCCCAGGATTTTCAGTCTCACCTGTTCAGTTCCGTGCTCTGAGAAACCCCCGTATGCGAATACTTATTTTGACCAAGGTAACTTGTTCAGCTCATTCAAACTAGAGTTAATAAGTGACTCATAGCAATTCAGACTTCACATTATACACCTAAGAAGTTACTCATTAAAAACAGTTTCTCCCTTTTTAGCTTGCTTTAATGTAACAAATTTAACAAAACCCATGCAGATTGCTGTTATAACAGCCGTTGGTTATACCCGCTATGTCCTAAGCTCTGTCTACAGATCCAGCAGTCTAGCTCACGAAGATGACAGCGATGGAAGATGCATCCATCTGTTGAGAGAAGGTCTCACCATGCTGCTGGGCACAGCTCTCCTCTCTCTCCCTCTTTGCCTGCATAGTACGACAGGTCACAGCACTGACCTACTGCCCTGCCTTGGCTCATCAGCTAAATATGCTGCCAAGGAAGAAGTAAGGGAAGATCAGGGCTGGCCATTTTCTACGCAACTGTAGTCAAACAGAGAAGCAATCTTACCTAGGCCTACAAGACTGGAGCAAACACCTGGATGTCATCTCCCTTGGGGCCATGAGAAGCAGCTGCCTGTTCCGAGTGTATTTTAGGGCTCTGCTCCACCTACCTACTGTTGTGGAGGCTGGATGTTCACAAGGAACATCTTCGGCACTGTAAAAACCCAACACAGCATTTCTGTAGCATCTTTTGTCTGCAAATTTTCGTCAGGAGATGCTTTAATCGCACCCAAATAAAACATCAGTGCCGCTCATGGCAGCAATAACCCTCAGGATCGCTAATGTTGCCCCAGTCGCTATCGTTAAGGCTCTACAGAGCTTCGGACTAAGATGTGTTCTCTCTGCCTTGCTCGCATCCACACGTGGCCTCCTCTGTTATACCTGGGGATCCCACACTACGTATTGACATGGACTACCTTGGAAATGGCGTCTGAAGATGACTTTTGACCACAAGCAAGCTATCAGCCATACCTTTTGACATCAGCCTGTGGCAAAAAGCTGTACACTTTCATCATATCAATGGCACGTGCAGTCTCCCAGCCATTTAACAGCAATCGTTCCCTCTGTAAAATACACAAGCAGTACGTTTTTTGAGGAAAAATAGCAGAGAACAGTTTTGCCCCCTAAGGATTTTGTAGGCCATCTGCCTGACCTGTTCTTTGAAGAACTCTTACACTCTTCTAAATATCTGCTGCTAACCTCTGTGCAGAGAGGACAGTGGGATAGATGGAGCGGTGCTCTGATCTACTGCAGCTTTTGTACAACTACGGAAACAAAGTGATGTTGAGCGAGCAGCCCAGAACAGGGAACCACTGCAAGAGGAAAGGGCTTCAGCAGGTCGCAGCTGTCCCAGCCCAGGCCTCCTGTGGTCACTGCCCTGAGCCTCACGGTGCGCACGCGCAGAGGCTGAACTTGCCGACAGATTAAGTTTGATATCAAACACAGCCAGAGCTCTGCATCTCTTTACCTGAGAGTCCAAGGATCTGCAGACTTCCACTCCAGCCAGGTTACACTGTCTTCTCTGCAAGTTCTCAATCATGATCTGTCCAAACCGGTCCGTCATATTCACCTCAGGTAGAGAATGAGACAAAAGTGTTCCCCCTTCCGAAAAGAACGTAATCGCAGTGAAAAGCAGTAACTTGGTTAAACTCTTGAATTGCCTATGTCATAAAACGTACAGGATAACATTAAGGTAAGCCCCACATGACATCCCACTGCCACAACCCCCTGAGCTACCTCACAAGCTGAGGGCCAGTTCAATGGTGACAGTGCTGCTGCCTTTAGACATGGGGACTGGGCACTGAACTGACTCTACTCGAAGTTCTCAGCAATGTGGCTCAGCTCTCTGGCAGTGATTTACAGCTTGGAAGATCCTGTTACTAATTCCCAGAGCCACCTAGTTCCCCCGAGGCGATATTTTACTTCCACACAGAGAAGCCGAGTTCGTGCTAATGGGATTTTTGCTCCACTTTGCCAAAGAACACCGAGAGGGAATTATGCAATGTTATACACTCCTGTCCAACATTCAGCATCATTGCTTTTTCTTCTGTCTTATCTAAATCAATATTCTATGGTTTTCTCCACATACGGATTAAGTCTCTGTCGTTTTAGTTCAACATAGTCCAGAAATTGTCTTTTAGAATAGCTGTATGTCTTGTACAATGAGCAAACAGATCTACAAGCTAAAACACGTTACTGAAGGAATTCAGCAGAAACTGCTGCTTGTACAAAAGGATACGGCCCACTCTTATTTTACAAGCAGAACTCCCACTTTTGAGAGCAATTTTTATGACAATAATGCAGGCCTAAACATGCTGTTTTTCTTTTACCTGCTCATAATTTATAAACATCACCACTGGAAAAGTGCTTGCTGCCCACTTGAGAAGATTTGCAGATTGCTGCGGTGTCATGTAAACCAGCACACACTCCGCTACCAGAAGCGTTGGCAAACTTTAAAACAAAACAAAAAGAAAGAGAACCATTTCTATCAATAGAATGAGGAAAAACAAATCTGTAAAGAATTATTAGCAAGCAATTTAATGTCCACAAAATTTCTGAAAAGAGCCACTCTTTTTATGAGCGAAACGTTTGAGATTGAATGAAATCGCTTCATCAAGGTGACTAGAACAGGGGTTTCTGGCAGTCAAAGAGTTAACTGCAGGGGATTCTCATGGCTCCAAACCAGAGATCTTGGGAAACAACCTCCCCTGAGCCAGCCATCAGATGGGCACAGAATTCAGACAGTCTTCTCTGAGCTGCGACAGCACGAACTGAAGTGCATATTAAAATGTATTTTGCAGAAGAATTGTACCCTCTATACGCAACCCGCACTCTAATTTTAGAGATCAGTAAAACTAGGGATAAAATACAAATTGAAAAAAGCTTTCTCTTCAAAAAAAGTCCTAAGAAGAACTTTAGACAAATGTGTTCAATGTCTGTAAAGTAAGCTTCACATTATCCAACAAAACTCAATCTACGGTTTGCACATTGCCTCTTCCTACTCCATCCTCAAACCCCCAAAAAAGACATCTACACTAGTCATTTTCCTTAGAACTACGTTTTCTTTTAATTGCTGGGATGAACAGGAAAAAGAAAAGTCACTAGAAGCAGGAGAAATTCCACAAGGAGCAGCAATGTAGGCAAGCAAGGCAAGCTTTCAGAAGATGGAAGTGTAAAGATTTAAATGGCAATTTGGTGCATTCTGCTTACCCATATGCTCTCTCCCACCCAGCCAGATAGCCGCTATTTATATATCTTTTATTTGAAAGGTATGTCCATCATCCACTCTAAAAACTTAAATCCTGCCCGCTCCAGAAGCCTTGCTGGAACAATAAAATCCCAGATAGGAGCTTCCGGAGTTAAGCTCTCAAAGGACAATCACTTTGGCAACCACTTTACCAAAAGGTCTAGGGAACAATAGGGGTTTTAAGAGGAGGCAATTGAAAATAATTACAAAGATAATACTCTGAAAAAATTTAACATTGACAGAATTATTCTTCATTTTACCAGCTAAGCTCCCAGAAATCTCGACTCGTGCAGCCCTTCCAACAGGGGTGGCAGGTGTTCACTGATCCAGGTACTGCCCATCAGCCAGCACTAAACCTGAATGCAACTCACTCAGCTCTTAGAATTGCTTAAATTCTAGTTTAGTTCTTAAAAGCAGCAATTCATGACATTTTGACACAACTCCAGTTCAGAGATTCTCCTTTAATAACTTATGATTCTATGACCTAAATTTCAACCAAACTCAAGCAAAGGGTAACTCTTTGAGAAATCTCTGAAAGAGTTAAATTCATGAAGTAGAGACAAAGTGTGAGCTCTGAGGCAGAAAAAGGCTGCTGTGGGAATTCGTCTCCTGCATGGCAAGGGAAGGGGGGAGCAAGGCGGAATTAAGCTGCCCGCCGTACACCCCAAAGAGAACCAACCGCCAGGAACACGTTCCCAGCCAGCCATCCTTCATCCCCCCGGCATCGGAAGAGCAGGAAGCAAAGAGTTCCATAATGTTTGATCCTCTTGGGAAGGACAAAAAGGCAGTTTGCAGAACAGACTACACAAGGAACAACCTTGCTTCAGACTTGGGAGTACCTGGCAGCGCCAGCCTGCTCTGCACAGTGCGGCTGCACGAGGTGTCGGAACAATTCCTGCTGCTCAAAGGGCTCAGGAAAAGGTAACCATGGAAATAACATAACGAGCACTGGATGCAGAGCCTGGCTTCACTCTCGCCAGTACAATTCCACAAGGCCTCATAAAGAAACAAAATTAAATTAAACATGAAAAAAACCTTACTGTATATCCAGGTTATGTTTCTTTAGCTTTTCCTCCAGATCTGATGAGAATCGGAGATCTGCTCCCACTATGGAATATCGACTGGAGTCTAGGCTGTGAGAATCTGCAAGTGTAAAATTTTAAGAGACTAATAGTTACAAATAAGAGAAATGCTGAAATCATGTAATTTTTTCAAATACACAGGAACACAGGAAATTGAGGCCAAGGTTTGACCTCTTGTACCTAACAATTAACAGCCAACTCTCCTTTTAAAAATATCATTTTCCCCTATACCTGCTTGCTGTGGTTTATTGATGGTGCTCTATTAGCATCAGACTCTGCTCTTTGGCTCTGCAGCCACTCCACAGCAGACAGGCTAGCCCATCCGTTACCATGGTTTCAAGGAATGCAGAGAGAAGAAAAATGTGCAGATTAAAGGCAGGGGTTTTTCTTTTGTTTGTAGAGTCTTTGCAGATGACCCCACGTATGTACATAAGAAACTACATTTAAGAAAAAAGTACATCAACTTCTGAAAAACTACGTTAAGAGCAACAACATTCTAAATATTATCAATGGATATAGCCGTATCAATTGGCAATATAGCTATACAATACATATGGGTACCAGACACAGACTGGAGAGCCAAAAAACTCTCATTCAGCCTTCCGGTATGGCCTAGTGATGGTAGTTAAGCGCAGAGTTAAATTAGAAAAGGGTTCTGAGAAACAAATTATTCACCCTGGGATACAACAGCCCCTGTAAACACTTTCCAAGGGGAAGGAGGAGCTAATCCTGAAGTCAAAGGAGGCTTCGCCAGGCTCGCAGGGCTCTAAGGAAGGCAGCAGCACCGCCAGCATCTTGCTCTCAGTGACTCTGACAACCAGCTGCAGCCAACCCCACCAGAGGAGCCCGGTCCCCATAGAAAGCCCTTCACAGGATCAGCATCAAACCCACCCAAGGACGGCAGGTTCTGCGGGAACAGAGGGATTGCTCTTGCACGCTTCACCAGAGTGAAGCCTAGGACAGAACAGCACGTCGTTTTCCCCTCTTGCTATACGAGTGTGGCAGAGCAAGCAGTAAAATAAGTATGCTAAACAGTGAAAAAAAGCCAGAATGAGTGTTTAAAGTGGTCTTGTAATAGCCAGTGACTGTCGGGACGCTCGGGCACGGCTCCGGTTGGATCTCGCTGCAGGCAGACACAGAGCCCGGGCGGCAATACATGAGCCTGGTGAAGAGAGAAAGAGCAGCCGAGTGCCTGAAGGGATGGGGTGAAAGGGGGTTTCTGCTTCAGGAGAGGAAAAAAACCCAAACCATTTGGGGAGAAAAAAAAAAAAGACCAAGAAAAGGCAACGTATTACATCAAGCAGTGCCTCAAACATCCCGGGAGATGCAGCTCCACTTAGTTTTCAAGTGACCAACTGTCTGAAAATGGCACTAGCAAGTGACAATCACCGTCTTTCCAGCAGCGTTTCTGAACAGACAGAGAAACCAGAACAGTTCATGTAGAGAGTTACAGGGGAAAAAAAAAAAAAAAGAGTTTAAAAAAAAAAAAAAAGTTGTGCAGCAAATGATTCAATTTTGAGTCAAGGCTTTTTTCCATGTGCATGTTCTGTAATAGCTTTACTACTTCCCACACCCTTCTATTTAAGTTATTATATCAAGGCCATGATAATGGCATCAGAAAAAGCCACACAAAAAGCCCCACCACACACAGGAAAGCATTTATACAGTGACTGCTTTGCTGTCCGCGGATACAGCGCAGCAAGCGTCAGCCGCTGCAATTAGTACGAAATTAATGCAATCTTCTCGTCCAGCATCATCGACTTGGAGAAACTAGTACGTTAATTATAACCAGAAATAAACTACAAACATTTTAAAAGTGATCCGGTAACAGAAGCAGTGCAAACACTTCAGAGGTGGAGGCAAACGTCTCTGGCTCGCGCCACGTTCATTCAGGCGTTTTTATCCCTGAAGAACAGGAAAGAGCAAAACTTCTCGAACCTTAGGTTAGAAAACTGTCCCTCAAAATAATTCCGATTTCAGCGACCAAAATTAGTAACGCTGTTTTTAATAAGCCTCTATAGGTGTGAACAAAGCCCGCAGAAGCTCTGTTATGCCTTGAGGTGGTGGGAGAGGGGACGGGCAAGGTGCGATGCCCAGCGCTGACCTGCACAGCCCAGCACTCAGCTTTGGAGACGCAGGGTGTGAAGAGTGAAAATAAACAGCCGTGCAGTCAGAGCCTGGCTATTCGAAGCAAACTACCGGGAAAAAAAACAAATACTGAACTAGAACAGGCTTCTTTAAGGTGATTTGGGGCAGAGGAAATATTCTTTAAACCTTAAAGCCGAGTATACTTAATGCCTTAACAGAGGACTCCTGCAGCAGCAGCTTTTAAAAGGCCACGAGAGCTGGTGAGGAAGGGATCGTCTTCCTCCCCTCGAAAGCCTCGTACTCCAAAGGCAGCCACTTCACTTCCATTCCCAGTCTCCGGCTGCCTTGTTCTCCTTCTTTGGTCCATTCAAACAGAATGTACTTGTTCCTCCACACGTTTTCCTGCCAACTTCCCTCGACTCTCCATTGACGGTTGTTGGCAAACACAACCGCAGATAGTACCGAGGCAGAGCCGCACACGCATCGCACGCGGCTGATACAATTGCTAAAAATCATACATCTTTAACGGATCTGAAAGCACCTCATGAAGTATCTCCACAATTCGTATATTTCAGCATTTATGATCAATACTTTTATCTTGAAGGAAATCTCAGAGAAAAACATGAGATTTACACTAGTCAATTTTAAAAGGCAAAAGGAGAGGCCAAAGGAACAAAAAGCAAGAGGAAAGAGCTTCAGCAAAGCCTCCTCCAAACTTCCTTCCAAGGTTTTCTGCTCGCTTCCACCTTTGGCCCATACATGGTATTAAAAAAATCCTTTTATGTATAAAGTCAAAGGGATGAAAAGGTCACACTTCACTAGGAAATGAAAACTTCATGATTTTAAAATCAGACTGATGACTGTTCCATCAACTCATCCTTCAAGAGCACTCGCCCACCCAAGGCAACCGCAGCTGCCAACGGCTGGAATGGCCACTGGTCCCAGCCTGGAGGCTAGAAGTCAACACATGGCCATAAACACCCCGGAAAACGTGCTGCTAATTCATGGTCTGGCACCAATTGCTACTTTATTGTCCAAGTATGAAAATTTGCAAATATACTGCACTGTGACTGAGCAGCATTGGAGCAAACGTATCTTATGATATCCACCTATCTACAGAGCAGCCGGAACAGAAAAAGCGAGTTCCACCTTGGTAGCACAGCCACATGGTCTCCATTGATTTCTTCTTATGAACAAGACATTTCTTTTAACGGAATCAACTTTTCTGTTATTAAAATACCCAACTTTTTTTTTTCCTTACTGCAACCTCACTCTTCTGAAGGTGTCTGCCACGGTGAGCTCCCCACAGACAGCACCGCGCGCGCTCCATCACATCTCTGCCGCTGCCTTCGCCCCGGGCCGGGCTGAGAACAACACCCATGCTGCACTAACTCATGGTTTTCAGCTCAACAGGGTTACCTTGTTATGACTTGGGCCAACTGCCCTAATGCTGGCAGAGACAGCAACATCTGGGGGCTTAACCCATGGAAACTCCCACATTCCAAGTGCTGGTTCCTATCCAGGCACCAACGCTTCATGCTGGTTTTCAGCAGAGTTGTTTGGTCACGATGTTCTTTCCTAGAGCACGCGGCTACCTTCTGGTTTTCTTTGTGCTGCTCATGCTCAGCACATTGTTATGTACAAAGTTTCTCTCTTGTGCTTCTCTGAAAGGAAGGTTTGAGAAATACCAGCTTCAGATTTCACTGGAGAAATACAAGGGAACGGGGAGTGAAGGTGAGAAAGAAAACGAGCCCCATCACTCCAGCCCGCCTCATCTGCCCACCACAGCCTCTCCCAGCCTGGAGACACTCTCCTCTTACCCACAAAAGAACAGAGAACATTTTGCTCCGATCTTACCACTGGTATGTGTGCTCTCCGTGACTTTTGTCACAGAAGTAACAATATAAGTGGTTCGAATTTAGATATCATTGCTGCAGTAACTGAACAGTAGCAGGAGTTACTTATAGCTGCCTTTTGACCTCACTGCAATAAATTTTTTCTTCCCAGAAACACGGTACCAGCACATAAATGCTGTTTTATGGTGGCCCTCAGGAACTCCCCCCTACCTCAACCCGTCTGCCGGAGCAGCACAGGAGGATCACGGGCACACCAAGAGCAGCGTTTTCTCTGCTACAAGAATTCAGAGTTTTCTGTTCTTACTCTCTTCTCAGATTAGTGAGCCAATTTCCTGGAGGTTTTCCAAGAGACTGCGTGCAGGATGCTATTGACTCAAACTGATTGCATTAGGATTTTCATCCCAAGGTATCTGTGGCAGCTTTACAACCAGCCAGCCCATACAACCTATTCTGCAGGCTCACAGGCGTGACACGGTGATGGTCTTACTCAAGGTTTTCGTTAGCTGCAACACCAGGACAGGGTATGTATCAAAACGCAGAGAAGTTCTGTCTTGCACGTGCAGGATCATCCCCGGTGCAAGGCCTGCGAGTCACCAACACCCCGACCTCTACGCTGGGTCACAAGCGGGTTTGGAAATGTAAGGAAAAGGACGTTAAAACAACCAGCCCCCAGAGCTGGACTAGGCGGGCAAAAGCATATGAGCAATACGCTCATGCGTGATGAACAATAGTTCATCAAAGTGTAATTTGCACTTGGCAAAGGTGGAGGAACTTCCCAACACCAGCAACTGCATTGTAAACCAGATGGTGCCACTGAACTTTGAAAACAATTTAACCTGACACTGCCACAGCAATGTCGAATTACTGCACAAGCTCACTGTGTGTCCCTGGAGATCTAACGTTCCTTAGGAAATGACAAAGCTGTTCCATGACAAGTGCCATCTCGCTGCATTCAAGGGCAGAGGCCACACATACCTATAGTCGGATTGCAAGCCATGCTGCCATGGCTTCTTCTAAAGGCCATGGAGAAAGCAGATCACAGAGTCACAGAATCACTGCCCTGGAGCCGATACCGTTGTCTATCAGCACTAGCTCCATGAAAGGAAAACATTCAGTGCGAGAAGAAAAGCAGTCAGAGAACAAGAGTCGCATCAGTCGATGTTACAACAACTCAAATACCAAGTTCCAAAGCATCTAAGCAAATTATTCCTGGTACTCAGGACATAGAGGCATGGAACTGATTTGGTGGGGTGGGGACAGGATGGGACAATCCCTCCTCAAGATTCTAAAATCCCGGTCCATGTCTCATGCCAAAACCCACTAAATCAAGTCCCATTTCCCTGCCTGGAAATGCTGCTTCATTACACCCCACTACACTCCCCGTGACCGTGGTGTTCCCACAACATTGCTCTAACAGGTCAGATCAAAGGTCCCCCCGTCCGATATCCTGCCTCTCACAGACGCCAACAGCAGCTACCTTGGAAAAAGAGAGGAGGGCAAACGTGCTACTAATATTGGTATCTGTGTTGTTTTCTGGCTTTTTTCTAAGAATCCCTTAACGCGATTTGGACTTCTGGACCATTACTGAGCCAATGTTTTCGTACATCTATTTATTATAATACGTAGATCTTGCATGCAGGCAGCAACCACCAGCCAGCAGCCCATCATTTAGTGAGGCACAAATGATTTTTTTTCCACCCATGCGCATCACTTTATATTAATTCGCATTGGATTTATCACCAAGTCACTAATTTCACAAGATTCTTCCACAGTTCTTCATCACTCCAAAGAGTTTGGACTTGCCAACAAGCTGCCACTTACTAACCACTCTATTTTCCCAATCATTCCTTGGTGTTGAACAACAACATATCCTTAAGCACAGATCTCCATCTCGCTCCATAATGAGAATTAACAACATATGCCTACCCTCCATCCCCAGCTCTTGATCCATATGAGAACCATTCCTTCTCCCCACAACTGTGCAATGTCTTTGGCACGCTTTGGGAGGGGACACTGTCAAAACACATTTTTTAATTCAGCACTACGCTAATGGGATGTCCTTTTCCAATGCATCTGTTGGCTGCGGTAGAGAACTCCAGTAGGTTTGTGAAGTGAAACTTATCTTTACAAAAGCCACACTGACTCTTTCTTAACATTCTCTGACTCTTGTGTTCCGTTAAGTCTGTCTGTTGGAGTTTCTACTAATTTGTCCAGTGGAGACACCAGTCCTACTGGCTCGGAGCTTCCTGGATTGCTCCTGGAGTCCATTTGAGTCACAGCCGCCACTTTCCAGTTCTCAGGTACTGTGACGCTTTTAAAATCAGAGGGTATATACTAGTTAGTAGCTGAGAAAATTCATTGTCAAGTTCCTTTAGATCTGTAAGAGATCTCTATTCATCTGACCGTTTGTCTGCTGAGTCCACAGCCTCTTCTGGCGGCACTTCCACATGAAGCAGTGCCATTAATATGAGAGTTCCCACATGGACTTCACTCAGACTGACCTGTGGTTATCAACTGCCAGTTCCAACCGCGATTCCACAACATCTCCACCATCTCCAAACACCTGGACATTATCCTACATCCCAAGACCTCTGTGCAGCAGAGCCTACATCAGCCTGGTTACAGTAAAATTGCTACTCTAAAGTATTTAAAACCCAGCACTGAGAACAGAGAAACGGCTTTAGAGAAATCAGCCACTCCGATACATTCCAAGAGTGACACATTAATTGCTGTTGACTGCTGTGACTCGCTAATTAGTAGCTTTTGATTACAACGCACGTCTGCAACTTGATAGCTTTGTAGTCGCTTTTCTGGACTAGACCTCGCTACAGCTGTTCTGTAACACAAACACGACCAAACCCTCCTGACCGACCTTGTATTAACGCCTCTTCACAGTGCTTATGCAGCACATCTCACCGTACCTAAGAGATCAGTTCGAAGGTCTCCCAGCTCAAACACAGCGCTTCTTAAGCGCCCTTTCTCTGAGATGAAGCACCAGGATTTCATCTTTTGAGACCTGAATGTTCAACAGAGAATTCCGCTACTGAAATGACATCTAAAAGATTGGTAAATTAAGATCCTCTGATATGCAGCAATAAAATGTGCATAATGCGCACAAACATGCACAGTCGGGTCAGCGTGTGGCCGTGCTCCGATCCAAGTTGAAGCACTAGAAGACCCTTGGGGTGAAGCCCCTACACGCTGCCAGGTGCGGTGGCACAGTGAGGGCGTGTGACCTCTGCCCTCTCCATACTCTTCCTCACTCTTTGGAGGGGCCTTTCGAGCCCTCAGTAGAACTGTGCTTATTAAAAGCACCTACAGATGTAATGTCGCAGGGAACCGAAGCACTGCTGGTGCTGGTTTGGGGTCACATCTGCTAACAGGCGCTGGTCGGTATCGAAGATGCAGGTAACCCCCCCCTCGAGTCCAAAGCAGCCACTAAAGAGCAGCGTCCGCTCTCCACTGAGAACGCGCTCAGGGGAACCCAGGTTTTGCCACAAGTAAAGAGGTTTCTCGATTACCGTTGCGACACAAACGTAACAGGGCTCTAAGCCAAGAGAACGCAACCACATGACACCACCCAAACCTAACAGCCTCTTAATACTACAACCTAACAGGAGGCACTAACTCCTGAGAACGGACTTTGCAGCTGCACTGCTTCTGTGAACTCTGCTAAATCCAAAGAGTTGTGCTCATAATGAGACAGAAAGAAGGCAGAGGAAAACACTCGCTAGAGTTTTAATCCAGTATACATGACTATTAGTAACATTTTTCCTTTTCTGTGACAGAAAAAGAACCATAACCCAAGCTACATATGAAAGAAAAAGAAAAAAAGCCAGCAACTTTCTGGCAGAATAAAACCACTTCAAGAGAAGACATTTCTAACATGACACAGAACAAATGGGCAGGAGTTTGTAAGAGAGGAAAAAAGCCTCTTTTCCCTCCCAATTCTCTGTCCAAACAGCATTTCAAACATTAAAAGCCTGCCCACATAGCAGAACAAAACGATCAGAAAAGTTTTAGAAGTGCTGCAGTACATTGCTGACTTATTTTTAAGATGACTCACCTATTAGAAGAGAGTCCCCTGAATGAGATTCCATAATTGGTTTTGACAGGGGAGGTTTTGATCTGTGGGAAGAAGGAAGAAGCATCTCTGAGCAGTTAAGCTCGTTTAACAGTGTGCTTATTTTTTTTGTTAACATATATATATATGTGTGTGTGTGTTAAAAGCAGCAAGAGAATACCTCTGCCCTCTACTGGAAATAAAAGCCTTTGCAAGTCAGACTTATAGTCGGTTGCAGCTGAGTTTTATACCCAATGACTCTTAACTTTGGAGGTGATCTTTCAAGAGAAATCCAGACATACTCTTCAAGTATCCTCCAGAAGCCTCGATGTCTTCACTCAAGCGCAATATCCAGCTTGAGCACCAGCAATCCTGCCTCTCTCACTGCACACGCAAGCCTTGGCATTTATTACTGTCTTCAATAGCAAGGGAAGACTTAATCGTCTCGAATCATCGTGAGGCCTCCCATGCCCGTTATATTTCACATCGTTAAGAATAAAGTCTGCTTGCTTCCCTACAGCTTCCACGTATCAACTTCTGCAACGGGGAAGAGCGGCTGCACAGTCACACGGATGACTTCCCTGCACAACGAAACCTTTATTCTAAATCCTACAGCAGGAAGTGTCTCAGAAGAGAGAGCTTGCAATTCATGACATTTTGCTGAATTACATTCAGTTTCACACAGCTAAACATAAGAATTATACTTACTTGATATTATGTATTTTTCTTGCAACGATCATTGGAAAATCCACTTCGAAGTATTTTCTAGGGAGGAGATTTTCATCCTGAGAATTGGAGCAAGTCGCTAGAATTAGAGACGTTCGAGTTTCACATGCACATGACAAGAAGATATAACCTTAAGTCCTAACGGTTCTGGTTTAGTTTATACTGACGTTTGTAACAGCGGCATAGCTTCACATCCCACAGCTTAAAAGAAAAAACCCAAACCAACAAAACCAGTTGTTAGACACTAGCACGTCCTCTAAGCATCAAGGAAATTATTTAACATCCTATGTAGCGCAGCAATCCTAGGCCCTAGATCATACATTCCAAAAATCTGTAATCAGGACCTAGAAGAACACAGCAACACGAAACTATCGCGACATGTACCACTCATCTTCAGTGTACTTTTCTAAGGAAGGAGCTGGGAACATTTCACGCAGGTTTACACAGAAACCGACCACGTTCCGCAACCTGTCCTCAAACGGACAGCTGGCCAAGGAGCGCACCAGAGTTCCTCTACTGCAAAACCAGGGGCAACCTCTTCATTCCACATGCTCACCACCTGACAGCCCGAGAGATAAGCTGTACAGAGTTCCTCCCCATGCAGCGCTCCTCTCCTGAGGGGTATGTACCCCTAGTTCTAGCTTGTCAACCTCCAGAATTTCTGAGCAGGAGATTCAACCAGGAATCAAAACACGGAAGCGCCCAGTTAACCAGGTCCCCCCCTCTGTATGTTAATTAAACTGTATCTGCTCTTTACAAGAGGAGAGAATTGGAATTACAGGCCCCATTTTAGCTTTCAAAATCACAGTTACAGGAAAGGTGAGAAAACTGTGTATTGACATAGTTTTCACAGGAACGCGGGTAAGAAAAAAGCTTCTCGTGTCAGAAAAAAATCCCTTTATTTTCTCCCTTTCCACTGACTCAAACGTAATGAATTCTGACCAAGCAAAACATGACTGGCCTCCTTGGGCTTGCATCCAGAAATTAGATTTACAAATGTAAATGCTAATGAGAAGACAAGATGACTTAAGAGGTGTGTTCACCCAGAATAATACTATGATACAATATCATAGAAGGGTTTGGGTTGGAAGGGATCTTAAAGATCATCTCGTTCCAATCCCCTGCCATGGCAGGGACACCTCCCACCAGACCAGGTTGCTCCAAGCCCCGTCCAACCTGGCCTTGAACACCTCCAGCGATGGAGCATCCACAACCCCCCTGGGCAACTTATGCCAGCGTCTCACTACCCTCATTTTCCAGGCGCTCCCTTCCTTCTGCAAAAGCAAACGCACACTTAGATTAAAAACAATTGAATAAAAAGCCAGCCTTCCCAAGTGTCAAGACCATGCTTTCCACCAATGATACCCGCCATTACACCTCCCCACTTCCCTTAACTGCAGCAGTGAAGACACCAGCTGCCCCAGCACGGTGAGGGGATGCAGGTGAGCTGGGTTACACTGACCGAACCCCGCTTCTGCCAGCACCAGCCAAGGTAAAGCCCAGCGGGGGGCAGGCCGGCCAGTTCCAACCAGGCCCACGTGTGGGGCTGGCACCACTTCCATGGCAGCTCAGCACCTGCCAGGAGGTGAAGGGGAATCATCCCCACATTCCCTGGCAGCTCCGGGGCAGATCAGGGCCCCGCGGCCCGCTCCTGCCCCCTCTAACCCTGGAGGTGTTCAGGGCCAGGTTGGACGGGGCCTTGAGCACCTTGGTCTAGCGGGAGGTGTCCCTGCCCACGGCAGGGGGGTTGCAACTAGATGACCTTTGAGGTCCCCTCCCACCCAAGCCGTTCTGTGGCTGTAAGCCCCGCCGCCGCCGCCTGAGGGGCCGCCGCCATCTTTCCCGCCTCCCCGCCGCGCAGGCGCAGATCTCCCCCTGCGCACGCGCGCGGCGCCGCCACCGCCCCGCGGGCGCGCGCCGGCCGGAAGCCGCCCCGAACGCGGAAGCGCGTGCGCGCCCGTTGGTGTCCAGTAAGGAGCTCGCGCCGCGGGCGGCGGGAAGGGGACGAGCGGGAGGGACGGAGGGAGGGCGGGCGGCCGGCGGTGTCGGTGGTGCCCGTTCCCTCAGCGTCCGACCGGCCTCTCGCCCCCGCTGTCGTGCCCCGGGAGGCCTTGCCGGCGTTGGTGCGCGGGGCGGGCGGACCGCAGCCCTGCCCTGCCGCCGGGGTGCGGAGCAGCGGTTGGGAAGGCGGGGAGCGAGGGGAGGCTGAGGGGAGGCTGAGGGGAGGGGGTCGCCCGGGGCCCAGAGCGAGGGGAGGTGGCGGGTGAGGGCAGCTCGGCCGGGGAGGCCCCAGGGCAGGTCCCTCTGAGGGAGCTCGCCCTGGTGTCTGTGTGAGGAGGGGGAGGACAGGGGCTGGGCGAGCGAGGGAATTGGAGAAATACGTCGGTTTTTCTGACAAGGAGTGGGGGAACGGGAGGGTTAGAGATTAGCAAATGAAATCCTGAATTTAGTCTGTTGTGCTTTGGAGGGAGGGGAGGATGCTGCTGAGCCAAGTGTTGACATCTCCTTTAAAACAATGAGTCGTGCATTTGTGACCGAGTTGTGTGTATTTCCCTTTGGCAAGGAGTGGGTGGCTTGTATCGGTGCTATTTATCTGAATCTTCATAGTAGCGAGGAAAAATAGTGGATTTTTGCAGCTCTGACTTTCACCTTATAGGTGGCGTCTCACTTGAGAGCCTGTCAGGTGTTGCTTGTCCACAGGTAAAAAGTTTGAGACTGACCAAACCAGCTTTATCATCCCCTGAAAAGTCTTGTTTTTTTAACGTTGTTACCCATGGGATAGCAAAAATGAGAGAACTGTGCTTTAGAATTTAATAAAAGCATGGCTTCTGTTTCAGGGGATATGGAATGAATTATTAAAGGTGAAAAAGAAGTAGGAAAGAATACTTAGGACCATTTAGGTTGGAGGAGACCTTTAAGATCATCAAGTCCAGCTGTTCCCCCAGCACTGCCAGGGCACCACTGAACCATGTCCCTCAGCACCACATCTCCACGGCTTGGAAACCCCTCCAG